>CM055195.1:25866234-25971262 GCA_029224185.1 Karalla daura
GGAGCTGCCTGATCATATGACACCTGTCAGGCCTGAAGCGTTCTCTTGGAGAAATGGTTCACGTGGTGGAACACACGGACTAGAAACGGCTCGTCGTCGATCCGACACACTCCTAGAGCTGCTCCGAACGTGCATCGTGCATCGTGCTACGTTACCTGGTCTATGTTCAGTCTCAGGGGCAGCAGGCTGATCCGCAGACAGCACTCGGGGGCCCCCCAGGCCGGACTCCGGAGACACCTGCAGGGCCTTCACCGTCAGCTGCAAACACACAACACGCCGTCACGCGTCCCAGCCGCGCCCCGGGCACGCACGACGACACGTGCGTGTGTGTGGGGGGTGTGGGGGGGGGGGGGGGGGGGGGGGGGGGGGGGGGGGCGGCCCGCTCTGGACCCCTCACCATGTTGGAGTGGGCCCTGCGGGGCATGCTCTCGCTGGTGTAGAGGTAGAGGAACTTGTTGATTTGCGAGGAGGCCAGTCGGTCCCGGACCCTCCAGCTCCTGGACGATGAAACACCTGCCTGGAGATGGGCTGCTCCCCGCCGGGGCCCACCCCGGCCCCGGCCCCGGCCCCGGCCCCGGCCGAGCCCTCCCCGTCCTGCCCCGCTGGCGCCGAGTAGGTCTCGTGCTGGAAGGACACCTGGAGGGCGGAACGGGAGGGTGAAGCTGTGCGTCCACCGGACACTTCAGAGTCAGTTTCAGAGAGCCGAGCTGGAGATCGGTCGGAAAGGAACCGCCACGGGCCGGACGGGGAGACCCAGAGCGCTCGTAAATCTGTGGGAGCCAGTCGCTGGTGGGTTCAGCTCGGCACGAAGGCCGGGGGGAGGGGGGGAGGGGGGCGGTCCGGAGGCTATAAATTCCGCCCCGGGAAGCGGCATCGATCGTTTCGGCGGGAGAAAATGAACAGGCACAGCGAGGTCAAGCCGCGCCATTGGTGTCACCTCAGACGAGGATTCACGGCGGAGGGGGATGAGGGGTCTCTCCTGGACGAGCTCCCGACTCGCGCGCGCGCACACATGGTCGGACCGGGAATCCGGAGCGGAGCGTGACGGGGACTGACCTTGGTGAGCTGGATCTCCATCAGCAGGCTGTGCTGCCGCCCGCTGCCTCCGGCCCAGCGCCACGAGTTCTGGGGACGGGAGGAGGGGCACGGAGCGGGACGGGGAGCCCCGGGCCCCCGGGGGGGGGCGCAGCGGCCTCTGCGGGGGGGGGGGGGGGGGCCAGAGAGAGGGGAGGAGCGGTGAGAAGGGGAGCGGTCGCGGAGAGGGTCAGGCACCCAGCCTGTGTGTGTGTGTGTGTGTGTGTGTGTGTGTGCGTGTGTGCGTGTGTGTGTGTGTGCGTGCGTGCGTGCCACCTGCTGGCCTGCTGGCCGTGGGACGGTCATGGGCTTGCCCCCGAAGTCCCGGCCGCCGTACAGGTGCCACACCACGGAGATCTCCCGCAGCACCACGCGGCTCTGGGGCACCGGGGAAGCGGCCGGGCGCCCGCAGCAGGTCCGAGCTGCCCCGGGGCCGCGAGAAGTGGCTGTCCTTCACCCGGACGGGCCCCGCCGACAGGCACCGTCACCACCGGCTCGCCGTCCCTGGGCTGCAAGGAGGGGGGGGGGGGGCGAGGGGGTCAAGGTCAGGGGGGGGGTCAGACTGTGGTGAGAGGGGGACGAGGGGGGGCAGAGGCACTCACGGGGATGCCCATGCCGGGCGCCTCCAGGATGCAGAAGTCGTCGTTGTCGGTGGAGCCCTCGGAGCCCTGGTCGGACATCAGGTCGGCCTGCGCGTCCGTCGCTGCGGCGACCGGCCCCGTCCGGCTCGTCCGCCGCGTCCCCCGGCGGCGGGGCGGCGCCGCCCGCCGCCGCCGCCGCGCTTTGGGGCCTCGCCGGGGAACAGGTAGACGGAGACGGGCGAGGCCCTCGGCGCGCCGGGGGAACCTGGACACAGGCGGAGCGCGTGAGGGCCGGGCAGGACGGACGGAGGAGGAGGAGGAGGAGGAGGAGGAGGAGGAGGAGGAGGCGGTACCTGGGTCGGAGCTCTCCTCCCGCTGGCTCCTCTCGGTGTCGATCAGGGCGTCGGCCAGGTCGTACTGGTTGATCTCGGCCGTCTCGGCCGGGGGACACGGCGGCGCGGCGGCGGGCATCTCTGACATCTGAGCGGGGGGACAGAGAGAGAGAGAGAGAGAGAGAGAGCGACAGGCGTGAGGGCCGTCCCGCCGCGCCCTCCGGGTCCCCGCGCCGGGCGTCCGCGGGCCTCACCGGCAGCCTCTGGCCGGCGATCTCGGTGGGCGAGGCGTGGCGCGGCGGCGGGTGCAGGTCGCCCTGGGAGACCAGGTACTGCAGCACGTTGACCAGGGCGGCGCAGGAGTCGGCGCAGGTGTGGACGTGGACCACGTTGTTGGAGCAGCGCAGCTCGAAGAGCGGCTGGGTCTGGACACAGCAGGGCGGGGGGGGGGGGGGGGGGGGGGGGGGGGGGGGGGCGTCACAGAGCGGCAGGGGAGGGAGGGACAGGCTGAGCCGAGTCCCAGCCAACGCGTGCATCGACGTGGTTTCCGTTCTAGATATGTTTTTGGGGGGGGGAGGGGGGCGCTTTTTCGCCTTTATTCAGATAGGACAGCCGAAGAGAGACAGGAAGTGGATGGGGAGAGGGAGATGGGGAGGATCGGGAAGTGACCTCAGGCCGGAATCGAACCTGCGTGGCCCCGGTTCCCGCTCCACAGTGCCTTTGAACGACGGGCCAAAGGAGAAGCGCAAACGGGAGGACACGCCCGCGCACTTGAGAAGCGAGAGGAGCCCCGAAGGCCGGCCCCCTCTCCATCGACTCCACTGTTGCGCAACCGGCCGAGAGGGGGGGGGAGCCGTTTACCCTCGCCCCCGCGATCGGGTTTGGCCCCGCGTCCAAACGAGAAGCGATCCGGGGCTTAAAGCTATCATTACCGAGGAACTTCGTGATGGTGGAACAAATATTTACGAAGACGGAGGGAGGGGGGGGGGAGGGGCCTGCGCTCGTTAGTGGTTTCTGCAGGAAACTGGGCTGAATTATAACGTCTCGTTTGCGCGCACATGTCGCTCAGTGCATGGGAGGAAGCACAGGCATGTAAACAGAGGGGGGGGGGGGGGGCGGCACTCACCAGCTTGCCCGTGCCGCTGCCTTTCCACGTGGTGATGGCCAGCTCCAGGAGGTCGATGTCCAGGACGCACACGTAGTCTGGAAGAGCGGAGGCATTTCAGGGCCTACGGGAAAACCCTGCCGCGCCGGTTAGCCCTCAGGTTTCTCCGACCTTACCTCGCCTCAGGTCCACCGCGTCCGTCTCGCATTTGTCCGAGAGGTAGAGGGCAGAGTCGTCCAGGATGAATCTGAGCACAGAGAGAGAGAGAGAGAGAGAGAGAGAGAGGCGGTCAGGCAGCCGTCACGCCTGCATGGATGGATGCGAGGGGCCGGGCCGCACCTGAGGTGGAAGGTGGCCGTGTCCACGATGATGTTGCTGGACAGGGAGAAGGACTCGGCCGTGAACAGCACCCGCAGCGGCAGGTACAGGGGTCTGGAGGGAGGGGGGGGGGGGGCAGAGAGTGACAGGGTGAGTGGACGGAGGCGGAGGGCCTGGCCTGGGGGGGGTGGGGGGGGGTGGGACGTACCGGTAGTCCACGGCGCAGGTGGCCAGGTGCGTGTGCAGGACGGTGATGACGGCCGGCGCCGTGTACCCCAGGATGGGGTCGTCGACGACGTCCAGGAAGTCCACCAGCTGCAAGAGGCGGGCCAGGCGTCAGGGGGGAGGGAGGGAGGGGGGGGGGGGGGGGAGTGCAGAGCAGAGCTGGGAGACCCTGCATTTTCTGGACGGAAACATCCTCGCAGGACTCGTCCAATTCATCCTTTTTTCCCCTCCCCCATTCACAAATTTTTCCATCCAATTTGGCAAATAAGGCGTACGTAGAACGAAGAGGGGAAAACGGCCGAGGACAAATAAGTGAATGGTAAATCTAGCCGGGGGGCCGGCTGTCACCGCGTCAAGGGAAACGTTTCCCGAGGTTTCGTTCCATTCATGAACCTGACGAGGAAACTCCGAGATGGAGGGGAGGGGGGGGGGGGGGGGGGGGGGAGGGGCTCTCACCTGCTCGTGCCAGCTGTGACTGCTCTGGGCCATGTAATGCCGCATGGTGGCACCCTGGAGCCGGAGGGCCACCAGGAACTCCTGGATGTGGAGGGGTGGGGGGGGGGGGAGGCAGAAAGGAGCGGGGTTCAGTTTGTGGCGGGCGGCTCCGAGGCGGGGCGCCGGGAGCGGGCGCTCACCTTGACGCCGCGCTGCGGGTCCAGCGTGATCTGGATGGCGGTGGACAGCATCTGGCCGTCGGCCTCGCGCTCGCCCGCGCCGCTCACGCCCGCCTCCGTGGGGTAGATGGTGGGGTCCAGGTGCCGGGGGGGGCTGAAGCCGGGCATCTCCAGCCGCTGCGGGACGGGGCTGTCTTTCACCACGGCTGCGGCCGGAGCAGAGGACGTTTGACGAGGCGCTACGTCAATGCCGAGTCATGCAGGAAAAAACAGGTTACGAGAGAGAGTGCGCACCTCGATGGTAGAGCTCCACCCGCTTGCTCTCCAGACACAGGAAGTTGAGGTTGGGGTCGTTCTGGTGCTGTGCCACGCTGAATATCTTCCCGCCTTCCAAGTCCAGCACGATTTCGCCGTGACTCTGGTCCTCCTGAGTCCACACGGGGAGACAGGAAGGCTTCAGGAACACGCTGTAGCAGCTAGCTTCCACGGGCTCCCACTCACTCTCTCACTCCCTCTCTCACTCACTCTCTCACTCACTCACTCACTCTCACATTAACGGCTCCCACGGGCTCCCACTCACTCTCTCACTCCCTCTCTCACTCACTCTCTCACTCACTCACTCACTCTCACATTAACGGCTCCCACGGGCTCCCACTCACTCTCTCACTCCCTCTCTCACTCTCTCGCTCACTCTCTGTCTCTCACTCTCTCTCACTCTCTCTCACTCACTCTCTCACTCACTCTCTCACTCACTCACTCACTCTCACTCACTCACTCACTCACTCTCACATTAACGGCTCCCACGGGCTCCCACTCACTCTCTCACTCCCTCTCTCACTCTCTCGCTCACTCTGTCTCTCACTGTCTCTCACTCACTCTCTCACTCTCACATTAACGGCTTCCACGGGCTCCCACTCACTCTCTCACTCCCTCTCTCACTCTCTCGCTCACTCTCTCGCTCACTCTCTCACTCACTCTCTCACTCACTCTCACTCTCTCTCTCTCACTCTCTCTCTCACTCTCTCTCACTCACACACTCACACACACACACAGTAGCTATCATACTCATACTTAATGACTGTGTTTTTTGCCCTGGTTGAGCGCATCCCGACTAAAGACAATCCTAGATCCTCCAATATTTATGGCTCTCAAGTCAAGCGTGCTCTGCTCCTAGACGTCTAGCCTCCCCGGCCCCCGTCTGATTGCATTTAGGCCGGTGCGACGGCGCGCTCGCATGGCGCACCTTCCTGTCCGTCCTGGCCTGGAGGCGGCCTCTGCCGATGACCACGGTGAGGGAGAGGAGGCTGAGGCTGTGGCTGGGGCGGGAGGCCGCCTGCGGGGCCCTCCCGGCGGACTCACTGGCCAGGTAGAAGTGAGGCTCGTCCTCCTCGGAGTCGGAGTCTGCGGCGGCGAGGGGAAGCACAGAGACGCGTTAGCCCGCTCACGCCGCCCGCCCGCCCGACCGTCCTCGTTCCGAGCACGCCGGCGGCCTCTCACCCAGTCTGAAGGCGGACTTGCACAGCTGGAACTCGTCGCGCTGCTGGCGGCGGCTGTGGTCGGGGCTGCGGGCGGACGGGGGCGGGGGCTCCCACATCAGCAGGTCGTTATTGATCCTCGGGGACAAACGGGCGGGGGGGAGGGGAAAGTCAACACGGAGGCGGACAGCCCGACAAGTCAGCCATGTTGGAGGGCCAATCGATGGCGACACGGCGCCTACCTGTTGTAGACGCTCTGGAAGGCTTGCTTGCTGGGCAGCAGGATGTAAGCCAGCGGCAGGCTGATGTCCACGGCACACTGGCACTGGGCCACGCACTGCGCCTGGAACTGGCCCATCTCCTGCGGGTCGGCCGGAATCACCATCTGAACACGGGGGGGGGGGGGGGGGCAGGAGTGAGGCGCGTATGCCGGAGTGGGTCGGCGGAGGGCCGCGCGCCCGTCACCCACCTCCTCGGTCTCGAACATGGTGCGGTTGGAGGAGAACGGAGAGCTGGTTTTGTCGTTGAGTTCACAGTGACTTTCGAAGAAGGCGGCCCCGAGGTCCCTGATGAGGCCCAGGTTCATCCCATCCAGACCCGCTGCTGGGCCCTGAGCGTCCCCCCCACGCACGCGCACCGATATCCTGCTCTCGCACACGCACACACACGCACGCACACACGCAGCAAGCTGGTCACCCTCACTGGGGGGGGCAAGGATGGCTTCAATTACAATTAAGGGCATGTCATCGTCTCCACACCACTGACCTGGGCAGAGAGTCGTGCTTCTTCTTCACTCTGATACAGGGGAAAGAGCCGCCCTCCCAGCCCTCATAGGACCCTGGGGGCACACAGCACATCCACGTGAACAAGCGGAGCCGGCTACTGGGGCGGACTTGCTCACCCTGAGCGCGCTCCCACCGTGCAGGTCAGTGAAGGAGGCCTCCAGCAGCTGGGTGAGGCAGGGGGCCCAGGGCTGGCCCGGGCCCGCCTGCTCGCTCTGGAGGTCCGGGGCCTCCTGGTGCTTCAGCTCCAGCTCCGTCAGCTCCAGCACCAGGGTCTCCTCCCGCACCGCCCTCTGGGCGGCAGGCCGGCGCTTGGGCGGCGGGCGCAGGTCCGGGATGGGGAAGCGGAGCCGGAGGACGGCGTGGGGAGAGAGGAGGGTGAAGGAGGAGTAGAGCTCGCTGCTCTGGGTCTGCAGGAGGAAGAGGCGGGGAGGGTGGTCAGGGATGGGATGAGCGGGCCTGACTCGCCTCCGGTTTGCGTCAGCATAAACGCCCGCCCTCCGACATGCACAGGACTAACATGTCAACCTTCTTCCAAAACGCTTCGGCTATTTCTGGCTTCCTCGGGTTAGAAATCCACGACTCCGCGTGACCGAAACCGGACGACTCGAGCCCTTTTCCCGCTCGCTCTCATGAACAAGCCTGGCTCGCGTGAACGCGTGACGTCGATCCATTGCTCGTCTGAGTGACGCGTGGCTGCACCTGCATGAGCGTGGGTCCGCTGCTCTGGCTGGGACAGTGGCTGAAGGCCCTGCTCAGGCTGCCCAGGCGACCGAGGGCGTCCAGGTCCAGCTCCGCACTCAGCTCGGCCAGCTCCACCCGCACCACGCTGTCCCTGCGCAGCACCCGCTGCTTCCCCTGCCACCACACACACACACACACACACGCGCACACACACACACACACACAGGTCAACCGTATTTCACACGTTTTTCTCTGACAAGAAGATGATGAACCAGGAAGTCTTTATCTAACGGATATCTCGAATGAAACTCCTTGTGCGGATTGAAAATCAGATTAGCCGATAGTGGCCTTTGGCAAACACCGGTTCCAGCCGTTTCCAGCCGTTTCCAGCTACGGGCTATTCAGTCTGCTCATGACAGGATTCTGGCTTCAACCAGAATCACAATAGGAATCGGGCCGCCGTGCTTTGAGGGAACGCACAACCCGCCCGCCTCCCCATCTCATTATCAGGCCGAAGCCGTGCTGGCAGGACGAACCTTCTTCCCGAAGAACTGTTCCAATGTTAACACGAAGCTCTTCCTCAACGTCTGTGGGTAAAATGAGTCCTAGCTTTATTTGGAACGGGCATTTGGAAAAGCTATTTGCAACACGGATGGAACGATACTCATGTCACCTAACTTCCTCGTCCGCTCTCCTGTTTTCTCCGATGGCTCTGTCAATATGTCAAACACAACCCTATGGCAACCCGCTCACTGAGAAATGGCTCACCACCCACCCCTCATTTACTTGCCGACTTATTTTCTTCTCTAATCCCTCCCTCCTCTTTTCACTTATTCTGGTTTTGTTATGTTGTTGGTCGATGTCCAAGCGAAAGGTGAAAGCGCGTACCCTCCGCAGGTGTCTTTCAGTGAGGCTGTAGTGTAGCTGGGCACAAGGTCTGGCTGCAGCTCCCACTGTGAACATCCCAGCTTTCTGAAACTGGAGCAACTGCAAAGACACACGCACACACACGCACACACACGCACGCACAGAGCGTTCTCTCAGCTCGTCCTCGTGAGCGGCTGGAGACTCAGAGAGTCTCAGTTGAAGTGATACACCAAAGCAATGCCATCCCAGTGCCAACGCGGCCTCCTACCTCGCTGTACTGAGGCTTCCCGTCCTCCCAGAGGCACTCCAACAGCTCCAGTCTGCTGAAGGAGAGGTCAGAGGTCACGGCCCGGCTGTGGCGTCTCCCGCTCCGCATCTCGCAGGCGACCTGCACCGCGGCACCCGTCACTCTGACAGAGAGAGAGGGGAGGGGGAGGGGAGGAGGGGGGCGGTTAGGGGCAGAAAGCTCCAAGGTCTCAAGCAGGGCGACGCGGGAGCGTCTCGCTACCCTACCTGAGGTGGGAGTGCGGGCAGGCCTTGGCGAAGCCGGCCCGCAGGTGCTGGAAGTCTCTGCCGCTGAACATGCTGTCCTTGAAGAAGGCCAGCTCCCGGAAGAACACCTGGGACGCCTGGGCCAGCGGCGCGGCGCCGTCGGGCCCGGCCGGGGGGTCCTCCTGCAGCAGGGTGAGGGTGAGGCCGCCGATGCTGAGCCGCAGCAGGGCGTCGGGCTTCAGCTGCTCGGCCTGGCCGCTGTGGGAGCGCCCTGCCCGGAGGAGCGACGACAGTTCAGACGGCTTTTACAGGCACGCAGCAGCGGGCACAGAACATGGGACACTTTGGAACTCGTCTTCCTGAGCCTGGTCTGAGGCGCTGCTGTGGTCTCACCTCTGGTCCGGGCGCCGGCCTGGGGTAGACTGGACAGACAGCCGGCGACAGGATACCTCCTGGAGCAGTTCACCATGCCCTGGCAGGGCACACGCACGTGGGGGTTTAGCAACTGACACTACCAGCGCTGTCTGGTCCAATAACACCAAAATGCTTACTATACTACACACACACACACACACACACACACACACGCACACAGACAGACAGACAGACAGACAGGGGGCGTACCTGCGCAGACAGTGCGGCGGGTTGTGTGAAGCTGGACAGACTGTGCGTGGAGGACTCCATGTCACTGTCCGACAGTTCGCTGCCTGAGCGCATGGATGTCACGCTACTGCTCATCCCGGCAGGACCCATGGAGTAAAACATCTCTGCAGGCACCGGGGGACACACACACACACACACACATATATAGACGGTGGTTAATCAGATGCCGCAGTGAACAAAGCTACTCAAGAGGCCAAGGAAAGGAGCAGCAGGGGCGTTTATGGGAGGGAGGGAGCTGGAGGGAGGCCTGCCATTCCCCTCACTGTGGCTTTCCGTACAGGGACACAGCCAACTGTAGCGTAATGCTGCCCCGGTGTGCGACTCCAGAGAAGGTGCAGGCGCCCTGCGGGTTACAAATACGGGGGAGTGCAGCACGACCTCCAGCCGTCTGACACGTGCCTTTCATCTCATCTCTCGGCGCGCCGCAGCTGCATCTCGGACAGACGGGAGGCGGAGCGCGCATGCATACCTCCGTTCTCCAGGGTGGTGACGTAGGGCTCCAGGTCGGCCTCGGCATCCCACTCCCGGTCTCTGGGACTGGAGCCCAGCTGCTTGCTGAGATCCTCTTCAATCATACGCAGGTCGTCCGAGTCCAGCGGGCGGCTGTGCACTCCGCCACACTTGCCCTCCGGCTCTGGAGGAGAGATGGGGGGGGGCGGCTTCATGAGCGCGTGAGAACTCACATTTATGAGGCATTTACGGACGTCCATGCCCTTAATCTCCAGCTGTGAAGACTTTATTCTGTGTGTCCAGGTGCATCCACTCACTCACAGTCCCCCAACCTTCACAGACTCTTACATCAGGGATGGCTAAAGCCTGCGGGTACCTGATTATCCTCCAGTTCTTGGACACAGAGGAAAGACTTAAATAGGTAACAAATGTCTGGTTTTACTAGGAGAACGCTTGCCTGAATTGAGGTCATACATAGACTCATACATAGATCAGCTCAATGGTTTAAGAGACGAGGAGTTGGTATGGTATACAGCGATGTCACTCTGGTATGACTGTACTCTGACTATTACTGATCTATTATGTGCTGTGTGGTGACTAGACATGTCGTACTGAGAGGATCGGAGCGTCGCAATAGGAGCTGGGAGGGACAGAGGCGGTAGGGAAGGTTGACAGGTCGGACGGGCGGGCCCCCGGAGGGCCCGAACATACCCACGTCGATGCATAGCGCCGCCAGCAGGTCCGTCAGGTGCGTGATCTGGTCTGGACACAGCAGCATGTGCACACAGCCCACCTTCCCGTCCAACTCCAACTGATGGACAGACGCACACACGGGCCACAAGGAGACATCAGCTGATCAGCCGCTTTCACACGGCCCCCAGGATGCTACACACACACACACACACACACACACACACACACACAGACACGCACAGACAGACACAGAGACAAACACACACACACACAGACACAGACAGAGACACACACAGACACAGACACAGACACAGACACAGACAGAGACACACACAGACACAGACAGAGACACAGAGAGACACACACAGACACAGACACAGACAGAGACACAGAGAGACACACACAGACACAGACACAGACAGAGACACAGAGAGACACACACAGACACAGACAGAGACACACACACAGACACACACACACACACACACAGACAGAGACAAACACACACACAGACAGAGACAAATACACACACAGACACACACACACAGACTCACACACACACACACACACACACACACACACACACACACACACACACAGACCTTTGGTCCAGGCAGCATGTCGTTCTGTTTGATTTTGACTGTGGTCTCAATGAAACCAGAGCAGTTTCCTATGAGCAGCGGCTGGGACGGAGGACAGGGAGGGGATTTGGGGTGCTTTGCCTCCTCCGCCTCTTCTTCCTCATCTTCGTCTTCTTCCTCATCATCGTCGTCGTCTTCTCCTCCTTCTTCCTCCTCCTCCTCCTCCTCCTCCTCTTCTCCTCCGCTTGCTGCAGCCGACCCTGGGCGTTCCTCCTCAGGAGGAACCTGAGCGACGTGAAAGCGTTTCCGGTTATGGACAAAATCGACGTGTCCCATACTGTACTGGTCTGCATCAGCAGCTGCATTTCCAAACATCTCCTTTCTCCACAATGAGAAGTTTGCTTGTTACAAATGTAACTGTTCACATCTAAATCATCAGAACAACTACAAAAACTTCAAAAACTTCACATCGGCTCATCCTTTTTTGCAGAATATTGCAAAAATATTTGTTTTCAGCCTGCAATCTCACAGGGACCTCGCAGTAAGCGGGTGACTAATGAAGTTACACATAAAAAAAACAAGTGTCCAAAGCCGGAGGAGGGTGAACGGGAAAGACCTGGACGGTGCCCGTGCTGTCGTAGAACAGCTGAACCACGTTGAGCTGCAGGATCTTGTGCAGGAAGGCGGGCGGCTGGTGGATGTCCACAGGCGTGGCCGTCTGGCTGGCCGGATCGCGCACCGCCTCGTCGAAGTACTCCAGCCTAGGGGCAAGCACACGGGCGAGGGGTGAGGAGCGGGGAGGAAGCAGCCGCTGCCGCCGCCGCTCCGGCATCCCTGACCAGCTGACCGGCACAGGTGTCACGCCGCCGAGCGGAGGCCTCGAGGCCTTCCGATCAGCTGCTCTGTCAAAGATCAAGCTTTGGCTGCAACGGGGGGGGGGGGCTCCTGGCCAATGACCCCAGGTCCACGCTGGATGAACCACGATAACAGGGCAACAACTGATAACAGAGCCCCCGACGGCCCATTAGGACCAGCGTCCGATCACTACGATCGCTGCGCCGGTCACTGTTTGGATGCCAGCTCACGGCAACTTCCTCAAGAGCCGAACTAGCAAAAGCATCAAAGTCGAGGTCAGGCCGACGTGGCGCGCGGAGGACGCCCTCTAAGGCGTCGACCCCCCCGACACCTTCTGCGGGACAGTGCGGGGCCAAGGAGCGCGTCTCCACAACCCGTCCTTATCTCTTCGGCCTTCACGACTGCGGCCCATCGATAAGAGGAGCACTCAGTCGCACGCGCACACCGACAGAGGGGGCCCGCAGAACGGCATCAGCCCCGTGGATGTTTCTCGTGCGGCG
The DNA here is from genome assembly GCA_029224185.1 of Karalla daura. Lineage (NCBI taxonomy): Eukaryota > Metazoa > Chordata > Actinopteri > Chaetodontiformes > Leiognathidae > Karalla > Karalla daura. Next base: position 25,878,526 of record CM055195.1, read on the forward strand.
CGGGCGGAGAGGCGTCCAATGAGACAGACGCGAGGTGCGACTTCGTGGACGGGGCGAGCGGAGAGAGCGGCCGGAGCGGGACCTGCTCTCGGGGCGGCGGACCTGCAGATGCGGCGTTTCCGAATGCGCCGTGACAGTGGCATTTGACGTGGAAGCTCAAGATGCCTGAAGCGCTGCTCTTCATGCAAGTGGCGCGTGTTTGCTTTTGAGGAAGAACAAACTGACCGCGGGCCATGCATTCGCGGAGGATGTGCACAGTTCAACGAAAACACCGTCCCGTGGACATCGAATCGCATGGAGGCGGGTCACGGAGGAAAAGGGGCAAACGTCCCGTGCGGAACCTACCGTTTGATGTGCACCTCTAAGGCAATGCCCGTTTCCAGGTCCAGGGGCTGGTGCTCGATGCGAACAATAGTGTCTATGAAGGTGACTTTGATGCGACGGAGGACTGCAAACACAGGGGAGATGAGACACGCACAGACTGTGGTTAGCGCCGATCCGTGGCCTCACCTCTTCCTGTTTGTGTCTAGTGGAGATGCTCCACATTCTGCGCTACATTGCAGTCTCAGCTCGGCCGTGTGCTCTTCACGAGGCCAGAACACGCAGCAGCGTACGCGTCGCTCACCCGTCTCGATGGTCTGTGCAAACATCTCCAGCCCCTCCAGCTGGGCAGGCGGCTCCTCGGACGCCTCTGGGGGGTCCTTCAGGCACTCCTGGGCCAGCTGCATGCTGGAGGTCATGCTCGATGACCAGCCCTGGGAGTCCCAGCCGCCAGCTGAGGGCAAACAACACCACGTTCAGTGATTTCAGGACACCCGTGCAAACGTCGTACTGCCGATGACTCGGGGTCGGGCCTGCCCTGGCAACGTTCACCTCGTCCACCCACTGTCACGAACACACTGTGACTTCATCTGTGACAGGGACTCCTGACTCTGCCCAAGAGCTGACTGTCATAAGCTGTTGGATAAGCGGCGTTTAGGGTTCTGAAGTTTGGATCGCGGTCACGCTGAGGGCCTTTCTGTGTGGAGTCTGCACGTTCTCCCTGTTTGTGTGGGGGTTTTTTTCCCCGGTTCTTCAGCTTCCTCTCACAGTCCCAATGCGCCATGTCTAGCTCTACTCGAGACTCTGTAGGACCGAACAGCCCATCAGTGTGAGTGTGAATATTGTGTTCATGTCCTGTGGTGGACTGGAGACCTGTCCAGGGTTTATCCCCTGCATTCATCCTGTATTTACTCGAGTTAGACACCAGCAGATCCCCGCAGGGCTGGCTAGCTCTAAGACAGGTAAGATCATAGATGGATGTGGATGGACCAAGTGCACTTTACAATACTGGTGATTTAGGCCAAGCCTGCTTAAACTGAGACACTATGGATGATTACCATCGCATCCGGAAGACCCCTTTACTCGACCAGGAGCAAGGGCTCGCGCGTTTGTGTCAGATCTTAGGCGGTGAGGTTGCGGTTCAGTCAACTTACAGGTCCGGTACTTGGGTCGACATGTTATCTGGAGACCAGTGACTTCTAGGGTGCAGTGGTCAGTCAGCAGAGCCTGCCAGGGGATGGTCACGGCTATGCTGCTCACGAAGCCATCCACTATCTCCAGGGGAGCTCCCAGAGACTCCAGCAGCTCGTTGACCGCCTGCAACACACAGCGAGAGAGAGAGAGTGGAAGAGGTGCCTGCGTTAGTGTCTAAAAACTCTGGTCGTAAACCTAGATGAGGCAACTCGGCGGGGGTGGGGGCGGTGGGGCTGTTTAGACGTCGGGGGGGGATACAGTTCATCTTCGGGGGTGACGATCCGTTCCTCATCCGTGCAGTTCCTCGAAGAAACGCGAGCTAGGCTAGGAGCATGACGTTGGAGATTGTTGTTGAACTCCAGTGCAGTTGCGAAACACGCTCAGGGGTGCACGAGTTCGTCCCAACACACACACACGCACACGCACACAAGGTGTCTACTGCTGGACGTCCAGCTGCATCCCCTTTCCCCATAAACTCACCCACACATCGAGGTTGATCTCCTTGATGACACCGCTGCCGTTGTACAGGTCCAAGCCCAGCTGGTCCAGGCTCAGTCGCTCCTGCAGAAAGTGACCGAGGTAGTGCTGTAAGAGGTACCGACAGGCCCGCTTCTTGATTGAGCCCGACCAGGGGAAAAGCCAGCGAGACATAGGGCCAGAGAGAGCGGGGAGAGGGTGCGAAGAGGTGGCAGAGGAGAACCAGTGCGAAGACAGTCCTCTGGCAACTGCATAACAGACCAGCGCAAGTGCGAAACACACAGACAAGGAATGAGCCGCAGCTAGCTACTGGGGGCTAAGGAAGGGGTAGACCGTAACTCCAGCTCTCCCAACGGATTGACACAAAAAAACTCGAAAATCCTTTGTGTCAGGAGCGACGAGACTTCCCCGTTACTTCACGACACGTTAGTCCAACTGTCCGTGGCTGCGTCGGCTCATGTTTTCGCTGCGTTCGTGTCGAAGTAGAGCGACAGGTCCCGTTTGAGCGTCTCTCTTGTTTCGGGGTTGTTTATTGTTATCATACGCCAACTGATGGTATGGTGGACGTACGTGCGTCACACGTCACAGTGACGGAAGAGCGTAGACCCGGAAATCAAAGAAAGGACGCCCGGGAGAAGCCATCTTTGTAAGGTCAATGAAAAAAACCAACGACAGTACATATCCGAAAAACTAACCCTTAACCTCAAACTGAAGCAATATGGAATTTAGATCATGCAAGTCTAGCCAAATATCTCTCTCCACACTTCAGCGTCTGCCACAGGCCATCAGACTCAACATGACACCTACACCCCAATTGTTGTCACTCTACTGCCCACTCTGTTGCACTTCCACAGAGCACTTTACTGTTGTGTTTGTCACATATGCTGTTTAAAGGGAAATCAGTAAATCTCTTATCTTCCAACAATGTGTCAAAGCCTATTGAACCTTGAAGTACATTGCTGCGTAACCATAGCAATGCAGGACAAAAAACACGTCGCTTCCTACCTGCGAAACTCCATATCTCCATTACTCTTCATTTAACTGTAGCTTTGTTAATCTTTTTGATGGTTCTTCAAACTGCACGTCTTGGTGTGCTTTACCATCATTCTCATGAAGGCAGTTTATTTTGGCTAATTTTCAGAACATCAGTAATGTTCTGCATGTATTGGCATGTGCCATGAAAGCTGGTTGTGACCTCTTGAATAAACCGAGCTCGAGACTGAATTGCCCTGCTCACTTTGTTCAAACTGTGGCTGGAGTGAAACATCAGATGTGTAACAAAATATTTTTATTGTTAAACATAATCAAACAAATCACTGTTAACATGAGATAAACTACCAGTCATTTGTCTAAACTCCCCTGAAAACAGTTATTTTGTACAAATGACCAAATACTTAGGTTACAGTGTGAACCAAAATTGCCATTAACTCCATGAACAGTTGACATTTGGCTGTTAGAACAATAGTGTACTCCGTCAACTTTAACTACATTATTTCCAATACAAGAGAAGGCCAAGAAAAAGGATAAAAGCAAACGTCATAAATAAAAAATTACTGTTGACTTTTATTTCAACTCCTTATTTGATGAATGCGACATCTGGGATCTTGCCTTCCGTCTGGAAGAGAGAAGAAAATGCGTGTTAGGGCCGTGCCATAAAAACTCATCTCACTTTCATGGAAATGCAAAACCGACTCCTGGTACCTTCAACTGAGTAAAAATCTGTGCCGCTCTATTGAAGTCCCACTCGTTGTCTTGCAGACACCTGTGCAAGAACAAGCGGTCGCATTACTCATCGTCCAATGAAGCGAGTTGACCTGGTCATGAATCTGCTGATAACCGTTCGAAACCAGGACTGACTTTTGGGACCATTCCAGGTTCATGCCCGACTTCTGCGAGAAGGCGGTGAGCATCTCCTGCTGCGGTGCCGTGAGGGTGGGCACCGGGCTGGAGGACGGGGTCGGGGCTGGCGCGACGAAGGCCCTGCGGATCTCCTCCGTTGTGGCCATCCGGATGAAGATTTGGTCGTTCACGATGCACAGACTGCGGCACAGGAGGGGCCGCGTGGTCAGATTGGGAGGCGACGACGGGCGGGTGGCCGCACCAACTTCTAACCGAGACCTTGTGAGCACGGGACTGCACGCTAAGCAGGGTAGGGGGGGGGGGGACGGCTCCTCTCATCCAGGAGGCTGCTTCGGTTCGGAACCAGAGGGGCTTCAAATGAAGTCAGGCACTCATAACGGCCATGCTAACTTCACGCAGGGTAAATCCTGGTCCTGTCGAGAATCTAAATGACTCACAACTCCTTGAACTTCAACAGGTGAATTGAAGCTAGTCGTCCTCATAGAAACAATCGATCTGGGCCATGCGGAAGCTCGGAGTTTAGTGCCATTAAAACACAAACTGCTTTGCCCTTTCCTGTGGTTATTACACAAGTGAGGTCCGGATGACAAGGCCGTCTGCCCTTGTGCTGGCTTCACCCCCCCCTCGGCATCCATCATAGACCGCCTCTCCACCTCGTCAGGGATACAGGGAGAAGAACGTGGCGTCACTCACCCCGTGCTTCCTGCTGGGACCGTGATGAACACCCGGGAGAACGCCATGGTGGACTCTCTGGATTTCCCATCGACCGCGACTGGAAAAACAAACACACGCGCACAGCGGAGGAGACATGAGTGAGGAGCCAAAGCGCCTGGATGCGGGGCAACGTTGGCGTCAGGGCGACCGGACATCCCCACCTTCCTTGAAGACTCCGCTCACTGTGAACGACAGCAGCGTGTTCTGGAAACGGAGAGCGGTTTGGCAGGGTCAGTACAGACTGTGCCCGGGGGGGGGAGGGGCGGGGGGGCAGGGGGAAGGGGGAACCGACACTCACGGTGTACGTGTTGACGTCGACCGTGAAGGAGGCGATGTCGTGCTGGGTTTTGGGCAACTCGTTGAGAAACGCCACCACGTTCAGCCGCGTGTGCTTCAGGAGCCGGAACCGGATCGCTGGAGGAGAGGAGGAGAGGGGAAGGGGGGGGGGGGGGTCAGCGTCGCCCCCACGGGGTCGGCCTCGACCCGCCCCGGACGGCTCGACGGGCTGACGGTGAACTCACTGGAGTCTTTGATCCTCTTCAGGTTTCGAGTGTCTTTGTGATACTCGCCCAGGCTGCTCCTGAAAGCGGAGGAGGAGATGGGTGAGTGACGGGGAGGCGCGGGGGTAAGACCAGCGCCCGCACACGCTGCTGCTGCCGCCGCCGCGTCTCCTCACCTGGAGGGGTTCTGGCCCGAGTAGGGCGTCGTGAGGGACAACGACGCCCCGTCGTGGTAAGCATCCAGGAGGGGCTGCCTGTCCCCGGAGTCATATATGCTGTAGTACCTGCAACGCAGTCAACACTTAGGTCCGCGCGGCCGACCGCGCGTGCGGAGCGGACGGCGAAGTTGCACACTCACTGCTGCAGGAAGCGAAGGATCAAGGCCTTGATTTCGTCGGAGCCAAAGCAGCTGCCCTGCACAGCGGAATGGGGAAAAGGGTGTCAGGTTCACGGAGGGGGGATTCACACTGTGTATCGGTCCACTTGCACTGAAGGCGTCATGCCGGTGTTGATCTGAATCAAGCGTCTAGAGCGAGAGGCAAGACGGGTCACCTTGCAGGGCGGGATGGTGGTGGGCGATTCAACGTCAAATCCGATGGGTGGAGGGAGGTCGAAGCCATCCTGGGGGGACAAAGTTTCGGCATCAAAACGCCGACATGAACTGCTTGTGGCCGAGGAAGGACCAAAAGGCACGGAGCCCGTGCTCTTCCTCCTGCGGACTTACCAGTTTCAGTAGCCGGGGAAACCTCTGCCGCACGGCGCTGGTACAGACAAACAAAATAAAAATGGAGAGCAGGCACGTTATCATCACGGACACCTCACGGCCAGCGCCACGACTACAGGGGGCTGGGCGGCTACTTGCAAGAGCCTCGTCCGCAAGACGTTCTATGGCACAACGGACTGCGTTGGACGTTTTAAACGGGAGGAAACCTGGCCACCGTATGCTACCGCGTCAACGTCAACCCCCCCCCCCGCACAGCTTCAAGCCACGCCTCCGGACATTCCCCCCCCCCCCACCCTTCAGTGTACTCACCCGCAGGTATACTCACCCTCTTCCCCAGTACGGAGACACACACAGGTCTGACATGGGGGAAGCAACGTAAAACGTACTGTTCCACAAACACACACACACACACACACACACACACACACACAAACGTGTAAATGTGCAGAGACCCGTCGAGCAGACTTCGCTGGAGACACCTATGTTGAATTAGTGGAACAAAGGCGGAGCGGCGTTGTCGACCTGGCCTGCGGAGGTGCTGTGGGGAAAACAAAAGGTCGAGGCGCCGTGTGTGCGCGCGTGTGCGTGTGCGTGTGATTGTCGGCCAGGGAGAGGACGACCTGAGCGACAGAGAGGAGCGGAAAAAGGGACAAGTCGGCCCCCCGAGCGGCAAGCTGCGCCCAGCAGTCCCCGCTGCTCATCCTGCAGCCCGGCTCTGCTGCGGCAACAAAGGCCCGGGTGGGGCCGGACCTACTGGCCACCATCAGCCCCGAGGAGATGGGTGGGTGCCCGAGGGCTCCTCCTCCTCCTCCTCCACCACTTTGATTCGGGCCCGCGGCCGCAGTTAAGGCGGAGCGGCGGGAGGGGGGGGGGGGCGCCATTCGTCTCGCAACTCGAGTGACAGCGCCCTGCTCTGCTCTGCTCTGCGGTGGAGCGTGCTCCGCTCCGCTCACCTTTCAGCTTCGGGCGCTGCCCGCTCGACCTATTTGGGGCGAACTTCAGCCTCCAGCCCGGAACGTACATCCCTCTGCGGTTTAGTTAAGGGTAGTTGCCGAACTCTCCACGCTCGTGTCGGACTGTGTCCTCCTCTCGGGTGTGCGTCACTGGCCACCGATTACGACCCGTGTTCCCCCTCGACCTCAGCCCAACGGCATTCCCCTCTGGGGTCCCGCCATCCCAGGTGTCTCTTCGCTGCGCTCGCAGCGAGTCAGAGGCTCACGTGGGAGCCGAGGCCGAGTAATCGTGACTGTGCCTGCCTTAGGTTGTCCCGGGGTTTGGAGGTGGGATCTTACCCGTCATGGGCTATCCAGCCTTCCATACTCGCCTGGCACAGGGGGCCGAGTGGGCGGGGGAGGCGCGAGGGGAGAGGAAGTCACTGGCTGTGGATTTCCCTTTACTCGTCCAAACACTAAGGCGGCCGCGGAGAGCCCTCGCTCCGATGAACGACCTGCGATGCTGCTCAAGGGAACGATTTGGGTTTGTGGTTTTTTTGTTGTTGTCGTCGAAAGCAGGTCAAAGTAAGCTGCGATGGAGAACTGTCGCCCAGAGTCTGGAAGTTAGGCTTCTCATCAGGCGGGCGATGGTGTTTCACAGCAGCTGGCGGGGCGGTAACTGGGGGATCTCAGCAGGGGAGTGCTGGGTAAAGCTTCGCCAAACACAAAACTGAACAGAACGCCCGCAGGGAGAGAGAGAGAGAGAGAGAGAGAGAGAGAGAGAGAGAGAGCTGAATCACGGACGGAGAGAAAGTGGCATTTCAAAACGGGCGGGAGGTTAAAGCAAGCCGGAAGGGGGGGGGGGGGGCGATCAGGGGAGACGTCCTCGGGATTCGTTCGGAGGCAAGAGATGATTAGTTAGCAGGGTGAGTGAAAAAGGGAAGGGTTAATCGTCACGCAGACATGTGAGACACGACCAGTGGGGTTCACAGCGGCGGGCGTGCTTTGCATCCACACCTGTCCGGCCGTCTTCGGGCAAAACGGAAGTCGGCACCGTTCGGTAGGATTGACTGGTATAGGAGTCCAACGGAATACGATATGAAGCGACACCACAGGGCCTCCACCGCGAATGAAGTCGAGCTACTGCGTGGACCGCAACCCGTCGCGCTGCAGAAACGCTGCAGCGTGCAAAACGTGGAGCCTTCAGGCGCCCGCGCGCGCGCACAAACTGGGCGTCACAGGCCCGGGAGCAGCGTCTTGTGGTCACCTCATCTGACCGACTGCGAGACACAGGGCGCAGAATGCTCGTCAGAGAGGCGCCGCACTCGAGGCTGCGACGCAGCGCCTGAACTGACCTTTGGGCCACGAATCGCGCGGGAATTCTGGAAACCGGGCCAAATTTGATGCGAGCGCTCGACTCGGTCACGTCAAGTCGAAGTGAGCTTTGACGTGCAGCTGCCGCAACTCCAGCCACTGCGTTCACAACAATGTGATGCGGGTGTTTGAGAGTGGACAGTCGATCCGGAGCCGTGGCGCTGCACCACAGCGACACGGGGGAGAGATTTCGGGTCGTGACTCCGTACGCCTTGCTGTTTGGTCGCACAAGCACAGAAACACGGAAACGTAAACAGAGAGTTAGTGTGAGGTGTCGGCCGTGTCTGCCCGGTCCCATCCGCGGATGCTGGGGAACTGGTGTCAGGACAGAACAGGGGGCTTTGAGCAACAAACACAGAACACCGCTTGGGTCCCCTTCAGAGCCGCGTGCTTACATACACTCGTCATGTGGAGTGCATCCCCCCCCCCCCCCCCCCCCCCCCCCCGACATTCCAGTCACATCGCCCGGGTCTCCTCGTTCAATCTGTGGCCCTCGGCCGCTGAGCTCTCAAAACACACAAACCTGATGTAGGACGGCTGATCCTTGAAGAGGTCGAACAAAGGGTTCCTGTTCAGCCACAGCTCCACCAGCTTCAGGCCTTTCAGCTTGTCCAGCTCCCGGTCCGACTTCAGCTGGGCCGGCACATGCAAACAAGGGGACGGCGTGAGGGGGGGGGGGGGGGGGGGGGGTCTAAAAATAACACCAGGCAGAGAGCCCGGCCCGTGCTCCGATAACGAAGCGGCTGGTTTTACCTCATTGTGGGAAAGGTTGAGCGTCTTCAGATGGGGCACCTTGGTAACCAATTCAGCAAGCTCATCCAGTTTGTGAATGCGATTGTTGCTGAGGTTCAAGCATGTCAACTGCAACACACGGAGCCGTGTGTGAGAACGACGGCCAACACCTCCGTCACAGGCTTCCACCGAGTTCAGATTACCTCTGGAATGTTCTCTTCAATGATCTTGATGACGGCCTCCATGGTCGTCTTCCGATTCAAGATGACTTCAATGTTCTGCGACACCAGGTCTGCATCGTGTCAAGTGAGCGATATATTCAGCGCTTAGCATTCGTTCTTTGCCATCACCACCATGTGCACAAGAAACTGAACCCTAAAAGCGCTGCCAGGTTCGACGTACCTGGGTCTGTTCTGATGTTGTTCAAGTCCAGCGCTTGCTGGGAACCATCGAAACGTTTGGCCATGCATTGCTGTGAGACACAAGAGTCAAAATGAGAGGCCGTAGGAGAGGGTGGAAACACTCAGAGTTCATTTTCCATCTAAAATGAACCTTAAAACTCCCCAGCACATGGAGAGCAAAGCCCGGCACACCCATGGCCACTTTAAACGACCGGGCGGCGAGTGCATCGCTCCCTCTAGCTCACCTTCAGGTGCTCCAAATGTTCCGGCTTCAGGTCGGAGAGCAGGAAGGACGGCGGGGCGCTGGGGTTGACGTGCACCTCCACCTGGGGGCGGACGACGCGACAGATTGGCGCCAAGCGCTGGAAATCCAGCGTCGGCCGCGGTCGGGTCGAAACGAGCCCGACGGCGCGCGCCGCGCCGCGTCCCGACGAGGCTCGTCGAGGAGAGCGGACCGCGGGGGGGGGGAGAAAAAAACACGGCGACGCCTCCTACCTTGTAGCCATCCGTGTCCGTGATCTTGTGAGAGCATTTGTGCAGGGCATTGGCAGTGGCCGAATCGTCCACGTAGAAGTGGGCCCGGTTGTGATCAACGTGGTACTGGACGGACACGGAGAGAGAGAGAGAGAGAGAGAGAGAGAGAGAGAGAGAGAGAGAGAGAGAGAGAGAGAGAGAGAGAGAGAGAGAGAGACAGAGAGAGACAGAGAGAGACAGAGAGAGAGAGAGAGAGAGACAGAGAGAGAGAGAGAGAGAGAGAGAGAGAGAGAGAGAGAGAGAGAGAGAGAGAGAGGTGCTCAACTAAAACTTTGTAAAGACACACAATCAGTGGCCGTCTGCCGGTGCCGACACTCACCTGCACGGGGGTGTAGGGAACCGAGCAGATGTTCTGCAGGGCGGGCAGCAGCCACTTCTTGTCGTATTTCTTCCCGTGCGGTATCTGTCGGGCGGGGAACGGACGTCAGACGTGAGCTCTCGGCGCCGTACGGGCGCGGGTGTGGGGGCGATGTGGCCGCGCTACGCACCGTTACTTTGTACCAGCCCGATCGGTTCCGCCCCGGGCCGCCGCCGCCGCCGCCCCCGCCCCGGTCTCCCCTGAAGCCGCCGCCGCCGCCGCCTCTCCCGCCTCCGCCGCCTTTGCCTTGCCGCCTGTCTCTGTCAAAGCGCCCGTCGCCTTTCCGGAAGGGTCTTCCATACGGGGTGCTGGGGAGACGAGGCAGACGCTCACGTTTTTTTGCTCCCCGGCTCTGGTTCACAACGCTCCGGGAAAGGATGCGGACTGCGAGGATGCATTTCTGTGCACTTTACAAGCCATCTTAGTGTCATCATCTATGTCTTGCCATATCGTGGTAAGACATGCGCTTCATTTCAATTTCCAACAGAAGGTCCTGTTCAACAGCCAGGGTTTCTAACTGATCCACAATCGTTTGTCTTGCTAAAGATGTCAGCATATCAGCGCCCCAGTTACTAAACGCACACGTCTGGTGACGCCACACTCACAATCTATGCTGCGAGCTGTCCTGGGAGTTGTCGCTCATGGTCACGTCGCCGTCGGCGTCGTCACCGAGCCTGGACCGTGGCCCGGGCCCCCCGAAGCCCCCGGAGTGGTTGCCCCGTTGGCGGTCTCTGCGAGACCGGTCGTACGACCGGCCCTTGTGGGACCCCCTTCCTTTGCGGTTGCGAAACTGCGGCCCTGTCCGGTCGTCATGCTCTGAACGGGACAGAGAGGCAGGTCGGCTCGATGGCGTGCATCACAAAACAATGAAATATGTATTCAAAATGATTAGAAAATCTCTAAATGACAGCATGTAGACAGGTGAACCCCAACCCTCCACTACTACTGCTGCTGCTAGTTTTATACATGTACATCATGTCAAGTCGCACTACTGCTGCTGCTACTTTATAAATGCATTTCCAGCATTGTACTTCGCACTCAATGATTGTGCACAATGCTACGACTGCTGCTACCTTTGCACATACTGTCTTCGCTGCCCTGTGGTTCAACTTGTGCTTGTTTTGAACTTGTGCTGTTGTGGTGGGACTTGAGTTTACCTGAAGGGACTCTCCCTAAAGGAACAATGAATCACTCCACGCTCCGTTTCTCAAGAAAGTAGCGGAGCAATAAATGTATCTGAATTAGAAAGCAATCAATTCAGGAGTGAAACAAAACATTCCACCTGTTCCTCCAGAACAGAAATGTTGGACACAGGAAGGGCGAGACTGTAGATGGAGCTTGCGTATCGTGGAAATGTGTAAACAAACCCCTCAGCATTTTCATCACTTACGAATCCTCGCCATGTGTTCTCAAAGTGTTGGCAAACGTGCCATTTAAAGGGCGTGATGTTACACCCGTTTTCTCACATGTGTCGGAGTTACGCGATAGCGTCGCACCGCCACAGTGTGATCTACGGCCAGCACTCTGGACTCGTGATGAGATAACAGGTCGTGGGTGACTCTCAATGGTTGGCGCAGCGAGGCTAGTTAGCGTTACCTCCGGGGACCATGTCGGCGGTCCTCCCGACGTGTCCGCTCACCGCACAATACCCACAGTCTGAGGAGGGGACGGCACAAGGCAGCGACACACAGTGGGAGTTAGGGCAGTGGGGCACGGGGCTCCTTACCGTTGTAGTAATGTCCGCCGTCCGCCATGTTTCTGGAATAGTGTTGAGATTAAAAAACACACAGCGCGGCGGGGGGAGCACACGGTGCGCTGGCCTGTCTCTCTGGTTCGCGGGGGACAGACGCTAAACACGTGCGAGGGGCTCCGGCATCTCCGCGCGGCTCAGGGGGAAGACAAAGAAGCTCAATGCGGGGCAGAGGCGCCACTCAGGAGCTAACTGTTAGCCTAGCTAGCTTCCGAGTGCGGCGCATTGAGCACACAAGAGACAGGAAGCACTACCGCACTTTACTTCCGGGACAACAACCAGACGCGGGGAATTGAAAATAAACAATTGGAAGACTGGTTGGGAGGACAATGGCAGCTGTTGGAAACACTCGGAGAAAGAATTTGCGTATCCAAGCATCATCCAAGTCCCCAGTACTGTGATTTTAGAATCCAATTAATCTAACCCTGGGCCCAGATCTGAACCGAGGACCTTCTTGCTGCAGGACAGCACTATCCACCAATTCATCATATTTATAATTACCAATTATTAAAAGGATAATGATTATTTATTGTTCAGAGCTATAATCACAGCTTGAAAACATTTTAAACAAAGGTGTCAAGTCAAATACTTTGTTACCTTACTTATGTAGGAATTTGGGTCATCTATACTTTACTGGAGTAATTACTTTTCAACCTACTTTTTACTCCTACTCCTTGACATTTGTAAATGTAAGTAGGAGAAGTAGAAGTAAAGCAGATGCATGTGTTTGTGTGAACTGGTTTCCAGCTTGTTTTTTGATGAATCATTTGTCAATAAAGGCTATTGATAGCATGCTTCTGAGGTATGCAGTTTTACACCATTACAATACTTACAGGCAACTAGTCGTCACATCTTCTGCTCCATGATTAATGGTCCATGTTAATGGTCAGTAGTGTCACATGTGTGGTTATATATCTCTACAAATATATAGTGCACTATAAGCAACACTTAAGTCCTTAATGGCATTTTTTTTTTTACTTTTAGTTTAGAAACCAGTACAATTTTTACTTTTACTTGAGTAAAAAGCTTCAATTGATACTTCAACTTCTACAGAAGTATTTCTAAACCCTAGTATCTACACTTCTACTTGAGTAATAAGTGTGAATACTTTTGACACCACTGATTTTAACTCAGATTACAGAGCTGGTCTCTGGCGTGCGGCGATGCGTTGGTTTGGTGGGTAGCGCTGTCCCCTCAGAATAGCAGGGCCCAAGGTTTTACTGTTTCTGTGTAGTTTGCACATTTCTCTCCATGTTTGCATGGCTTTTCTTCAAGCACTCCAATTTTCTCCCATAGACAAAAACATGCATGTGTAGGTCAAATGGATACTCTAAATTGCCCTTCAATGTGAATATGAATAGTGTGTGTGTGCCCGGTGTTGGACTGGGGACATGTCTCCCTGCTAACACTGTAGGGTTGAAAGCTGGTAAGATAATGGATGGGTGAATAATGTCTTCAAAACAATGCAATGCCATTAGGGGCAGCATGGTTATCCACAGATCAGGAAGTCGCTGGTTCAGTACCAGCTAAAATAAACATATTTTAAACCTGAAGGTGACAATATAAATAAGGCATAATATATTGGTATATAAAGGATATTATTAGCTGAAATCTCACTATATGCCTTTCAAAATGCTAATCAAACATGTCATTTGAAGGCATTGACACTAAAAAACAGAAAGAAAACACCATGGGACTTTTCTTTTGTGAGGGCGTGGATTATAAGGAGGGTGTCTTGTCTGTCTCATTCAGAATGAACGTCGAATAACACTTCCGTTGTCACGACACGCACGCAGCTTTTTCATTGTGTCTGCTGTAAACAGCCCTCTAGAAATGTGTTACGACTCATTTGAGTGAATAAAGCGTGTTTTCTGAATTCTTGACAGGATAACAGATCCCGCGTGAGTTGATTAAACATGACCCCACAAGGTGGGTGTTACCATCTGTGTTACCACCTGGGACCACGTGGACAGTCCTCCTGACGTCTCCGCCCACCCTTGAGTCTTCAGAGCCTGAGGGAAAGGTGGTAACAAGAGCAGGAAACAATCAGAGTTACTGCAGTGAAGCACAGAGCTCCTTTGGAAGGTCAGTGGTTCAATCCCAGCCACCTCCAGTCCACATTCAGAATGACAATGAACCCTAAACTGCCCCTAATGCTGTGCCATCAAAGGAATGGTCAAACCTACTGGTTAAACAGATGAACCATGTACAGCATACAGATGGGATTGAATGCCTCTCTATTTGCATTGAGTCGTCATGAAGAATAGAATAGTGCTATATCTATTTGTAATAGATCAGAAGGTAGCTATGCACCTAGTTATGCATCCGTCCATTATTTTACCCATTTGTCAATTTAACTGGCCAGGTCAATGCAATACACCAAACTATTCAAGAGTTGATATGCCTGGTGGGTGACAAGGAAATCCAGTTCACAGTATAAATTAATAAATGTAAAATAACCAAGTTTCTTGAATGCACTAAACATGCTCTTTAAGATATAACGGCATGCACTGAGCGAGTGTCTGACCATTGATTGTCCACTTTTTCTACTCCTGAACGTTCTTAAACAGTTTATAATTGTTTAATAATGTTTGTATAATCATAATAAAAGCCTTTATTCTTGTTGTGACAGTGCAAAACATTTCTCAGAACAATACAACACAATTACAACGCAACAATGAGATGTGGTATTTCCTGTTAAGGATGATCCACATACATTTCTAATCATCCAGCAGCAGAAAATAAGGTAAACAAGTTCAATGCCTGTGAATAGAGGCCTCCTTACAATGTCATGGTCATGGCTGAGGCACACCAAATGTTTTTCCAGGGCGATCTGCATTGACCGGTTTGCAGACCTCTGTGATTAACAAACACAACCTCTGTGGCATAAATGGATCCAGAACTGTTTATAACAGTACAGCAGTTTCCGATCCGAACCTGGTTAAAATGTAGTCTACACACCAACCGTACTAACCAAAATCTTTTTTGCACTTTCACAAATACAGAAAAGGCTCCATAAATGTTCAACCTCTGTAGGATAAACTCGCCCAGATTTGAGAAGTGGTCTTTGACCCTGACCCTGGTCCAACATGATGTCAGTACTGTGAAAACTCCTCTTGTAGCATATTCATAAAGTTAGGGTTAATGTTAATGTCTTACCTAGTGCCAGTGAAAGCAAAATATCAGTGGACAAACAGTTGCTCATCGCACAGTGATGTTGATTGATTTTCCCTCCACATCTGCATCCTCTTTGAAATCAAAAAATGATCAAATATGAATGCGTTTCAGCGTGCAGACAGTACCCAGGGGCAGGGCGCATCAACAGGTGTCTCCAATGAGTCTCCAATGCGGCTCGGCGACCACAGTCAAGGTGCACTTCCCCGCCACTTGCTACGCTAACTTAGCTTGCCGCCCCTCCACCATCTGGCGCTGCATCGTCACCAGCTCGAATTCCGTTTTAGGCGGATCGATCGCCCCTCTAAGCCGGCAGGAAGGCCTGTCCGAAGCCCATGTGTGTGAGCGGATCTGCTCGGACTCACCATCCTGGCGCACGTGTGCCACCACGGAGAGATTGTGGTAGAGATCTCGGCGATGGGTCATCCTTGAAAGCGCTCCTCCGCGGACGAAAATCTATCCCAACCTGCGAGGCCACGAAAAGACCAGGAGTCAAAGTTCTCAATCCCCTCTCACGTTATTCTCAACACTTTCATCGCTAAAGGCGTGCTAATGTAACCCCGTAGCAGCGGTTAGCATTAGCGTAGCGTAGCATCCCGCCCCCCACCCGCCCCGCAGCGTCGGAAAATTATTTTAATCCACTGCTGGAAAATATAATAAAGTGATAATATTCATAAAAACGCACCTGTAAATGTCTCTGTGTCTGTCTCCACACCCGGGTCTGTCACCAAACCCTGCTCACCTTCCTCCTGCCTGCTAGCCAGCACGTGGGTGGACCAGGTGGACCGGACTGTTCCCCTTCAAGTGGACTGACCTTACCGTCAGTACACCCCCCCCCCCCCCCCCCCCCCACACACACACACACACACTTCCTGTACAGTGTACGCGGTTACTGACAGGGGTCCTGTTGCTTATCCATACTGTAGGAAGTGTAAAGCGCAATACATAAATTGTGCGTATCATATCAAATCATTTTCCCCCCTCACATTGGGATTGACAGATTGGTCCCATTTTGCTTGGCCGAAAATCTTTTCACGACACAACACAAAATAATGTAGCCAGGGAATCAAACGTATTTCATTTTGAATACGCAAATATGCTATTTAATTTGATTTCATGTAAAACATGGTGAGCTGTAATACTTTAGCCCAAGCAAAATGTGACCTTTCTGTCCTGATGAAATTATACATTTCAATGAATGATAAAAAGAACAACTTCATTTTGATATAATGCAAATATGGAGGGCTTTACTCTTCATACAAGCCATTTCTGATTAGTTATTTGTTGTCCTGTCCTACAACGTGGATAAGCAACGAGACTTTTGTCAGTGACTGTTTCTTAACTCCTCTATTTTTTATAGTATTGATACTTCTTCAGCTAACAGTAAATATTTGCCCATAGTGGAATCAGTTTATTGTCAGCGTTAGAGAGAAACAGAGCACGTACAAGTAACACATGTAGAATTCAAATAATGATAAAAGAATGAGTCACTATATTCAATTTTGGTAGTCTGGGTTACTACCTGGTGTAATTGACTGTTTCCAGCAAATATTTGAGAATCATGAATTTTGATCATGAGTATCATAATGAAAGTATTGCCAATTGTAATACACTGAATAATCACAGTATATGTATATGCCGTATATGTTATATATACCGTATATGTTACAGTATATGTTAGTATATGTTATAGTTTGTTATATATTACCTTATCCATGTTGTATTTTATCTTATTTTATCTAAAATACAATAGAAAAGTAACCCTACCAACACTGCCTCTGTAACCTATGAGTTATTTACTAAGAAATGACAGTGGCAGGCGGTTTGTGATGGTGTTAGTAATGGATTAGAGATGCATACATCCTGAGCAGGTGGTTGTTTTCATTGTTTATTTCAATATTTCTTCCGCAAGGTGACGGCATTATGTGATCTTAAATGCACAGCGCGCATACACTTCTTTTGCTGCTGTGAACAAACAAGCTTCGCGGGTGTTTTAACATGTGTGAGTCTCTCCAGACAAATAAAAAACGTAATCGTGAGAAGAAGCAATAACAGGAAAACAGAGAAGACCAAATATATCTTTTAAAATCAGTCCTTGTAAAAAAGATAAAATAAAACACACACACACACACATATACAGTCTCCAATTTTCTAAATACTGCCCCCCCCTCCCCCGCTCTGCAGTCACTCCAGGTGAATGAAACGTGGGCAGCAGGTGAAAGTGTCCCTCCATGTATTGTGTCCAGCTGATCCTGAGTGTTGTCTGTGGGCTGCCACACAGAGCCCTTCATGTAACCGTCTTCTCTCCTCCGCAGGTGTCCTCCTGTGGCCAGGAGGCCACGCTGATGGCCTGGCTCAGGGATGTGATGAGGGAGGTCAGACCAATGAGGTATCCGTCCTCTCTGCTCCCCTCCGCCCACGGGACATCATGCAAGAGCTCGCCCGTGTCCGGCAAAGCAGTCGTCTTTCCAAAGTCTATCATCCACACGCTGGCCTTGGTGCAGTGGTCGTGCACAAAGAGAAGCGAGCTGCCAATCACCTGATTGTGTCAAATGGAAATGCACATGCCTCTGATTCATTATTCCAACGAGGAGCATTCTTTAACAGTAAGAGAGAGTTTACCCTTGTTTAGAAACAAACCTCATGTGTTCTGAAAAACAGTGAGTTCTTCAGGGCATCACTCAGGGCCAGGAGTCTGGAGTGGTATGCTTTCTGAGAACAGAGAGATGAAAGAAGTTGGCAGCATATAAAGCGAAATACAAATAACAACGTAACAGGATGAAAGACTGATGTAACGAATGAGGGGGGTGGGAAACGAATGAAGAAAGAGCAGGAAATCAACAGCCAAGCTTTGGGTTAAGCGAAAAAATTGAATGGCAGAAAAAAAGTAGTGAGTTTTTTTCTTTCTAATCAGTGGTTTATTAATACTTTTCAAAATATCCAGTTCTCTTTTGCACTGTGTTAAATGTTGATTTGAATTTCCTTATAATACGTATTTTTAAAAATGCGTATTAAATCGAAATTTCCCATAACTCCACATATTGGCATACACAAGGGTCAGCCAAGGCATTAAAGGCCCTGCATGAACACAGTGGACAAAACTTGGAGTTGAAGCTGAGGAAAAGCACCGAGCTGTTCGAAGCTGGCCTACTGTAAGATCACGCCCGGAAGTCTTTCAGGGCGGATTTGAGGGGAGCAGCTGTTGTTATCCTTCACTTCTACCGGTCTTACATTTGCAAAGCAGGTATCAGTACTTTAATTATTCATGGCAGTGAAGGTGTAATGCATCTGTGACAGGATGAACTGACCAGGACGTCCAGCTCGTTCTTGGTGAAGTAGAGCAAAGCCTCTGTGACCTGGGTCAAAGTCCTGATCTTCCTGAAGTCCCGTTGGATGCTGCCGTCCTCCATCTGACTCGCACAGACAAGGAGTGGCATAGATTGGAGAGCAATCAGGCAGCTCAGGTAGTCTTTGGTACCGTGCAGTGTGCTTTCCTACCATGATTCCCTCGATCCTGAAGCCCAGGGTGGACGTGGAGCTGGTCGCGTCTCTCCACTGCAGGTATCGCCACTTGGTCACGGCTTTCTGCGCGTGCTCTTCTTCTGATGGAGCTGTCGGGTCTATTTTCACCATCTTCTGGTACATGTCACTCCGCAGAGGGGCCTTTTTCCTGGCTTTGATCAGTTCCTCCTCCTGATAGGTCCTGAGGAAGAAACCCTCACTGTCACTTGCAAATTCTCTCTGTCTCTCTCTCATTTGGGTACATTCATTCTGGCACCTCTTCTGGCTCATCTGATTATTTTATTGAGGGGAATTATTGTCTTAATTGCATTTGTATTCACCATGGACCTGCCTTCTGCTGCAGCATTGTAAATTTCTCCACTGTGACACCAACAAAGGATGACCTATTGTATTTGTTCATAAAGTAACGAGTGTGTGAGTATACTGCGCTACGCACTGGTTTCACGAGGAGTGAAGAGTCCTACCTGACTCCCATCTTGCAGTCCATGATGACAGGTCTCCTCAGGCCACTGAGCAGGTCCTCCAGGCGGATGTAGCAGTGCTCCCCCCTTGTGACCAGGCCGTGGTACTGCGGGACGAAGGGTCTCAACGGGTCTCCCATCAGGTACTCCAGGCACTTTGCCTCCCCCTCACTGTACACTTTCAACACCTCTCCCCCATCGCTCGGCTTGAAGTTACCTGGTAACAACGAGGAAGAGTCAGCCACCCATGACCGTGGATGGTGTCTGTTCGCATTCTGAATAAAACTCATCTGTGCGATGGATCACAGCGCGGTGCCAGGCAGGAGGTGAAATGTAACAAGAACATATAGTGTGAACTGCAGTGCACAGTAACCTTGATGTCCAGCCAGCTGGACCCAGGAGCTCTGCCGACGTAGAGACCAGTGCATCATGGTCAGGTAGGTTTTCCAGGAGCGACACTGTGGTACAGGAGAGGAGCACATGCTTTGGATGTGAGGCAGGCATACGCAACGTTGATGTAATGAAATCAGAGCAGATTCATTTTCTGCATGGCTGAGCGTCTTCAGGGTCTACAGCTTATGGCAGCAAACAGTGTTTATGAAGAAGCAGGTTATGTGATTGGCAAGGTAAAGCGTGACTCATATCATACAAACAGGCTGTGAGAGGGAAACCCATGCCAGGAGATCATTTCTGATGTGACTGTAAGGACACCAACACCTCCTTATAGTGGCTCATTTTCAGATTAGCTAACAACTCAATTGTATGAAAACCATCTCCCAGTTTTATATTCCTCTTGGACAACATGCACCAAAACAGGTGTCTGAAACCAAAGCAGTCACATACCACGCACTGTGTGACAAAAGCACCTTGAAATGGTTAAATGAAACGTCAGGTGTTTACAAACAACACATCCCTCGACAGTTATGATCTGCTTTGTGTATACACAAAGCAGATCAAGCCCCTCTGAAGAACACTCAACCACTGAGCATGCTCAGACTTTAAGAGACTGTCACAAAACGACAACATCTCCAATGAGAAGAAAATGTCTCCACGGTGTGATGTGCAAAGGTGTAGATTTGAAATTTACTGATTTCTCTGACTGTTGGATTCTCTAGAGGTGATTCTCCTTTCACTGAAGAAGCAGAACAAAGTTCGCCCCGAAAAACATCTACTCCCTAACCCGCTCCCTGTTGTGTGCTCCCCTCTGCCCTCATATCTGTAGCGGCAGCAGCAGCCAGGCATGCAAACGCCATTCAAATCTGACCTCATCACAGTCCTCTTTCAAGCCCATGCAAATCAGCATGGCCAAGCACAGGTGCAAAAGAACAGTTGAGAAAAATAGTTTTGAGCCTCTTCCCTGGAAAACCAGAGCAGCCGCCGTTGTGATGCCAGTGCTCATGGTGGCAGGGCAAATGATGAAACTGAAAGCACACCATCATTCTCACCTTCCTAAACGTCCTCCTCTTTGAGCTGGCATCTTCTCCCTCGCTGAACACCTCGTCGCTCTCTGCCGAGGAGAGATTCATGGAGGAGCAGGAGGAGGACGAGGAGGACGAATGCAAAAGCTTGGAGAGGATGGGGTGTGGGGTGGACCACTGCAGTGGTCCAGGGCCCTCTCTGGTCTCTGGCGGCCCCTCTGTGTCATTGTCCTCCGGTACCTCCATACTCCCTTCTTTCTCCTCTCGTTCCACTGTTCCAACAGGGGATCTTGTCCTCTCATCTTCCTCCTTTTTCTCCAAGCTGTTGTTTGTGCTCCTGCACTGCTTCCACTCGCTGTTTTTGCCTCCTTCGCTTTCTTCACCATCATGCGCCCCCTCTCTCCCCGTCTCCTCCACCCTTCTTTTCCCACTCCACCTTGTGCTCTCCCATCTATATGGATCAGCCTCGCAGCTGCCCCCTATCCTCTCCCTCCTCCTCATCCTCCACCTGGACGTCACTTCATCCCGAGCACACTTTGCTCTCGAGCCCTCTCTTCTTTCTGGGCCTTGACCGACCTCATTCCCGGTGCCCTCCATGGTGTCTTCTTGAGAAAGGCAGGGGTTGAAGCCGAGCCCTGGAATGAGTTCATCGTCCTGCTCTGTGTCCTCTCCAAGTCCACCTATACACTGACTGTAAGGAGGGAAACTCTTGGTGGCTTGGAGTTTGGGTCTGACTCGTGTCCTGAGCCTCTTGGGAGGACCCTCATTGACAGTCGGATGTTGGTGTGTCTCCTCCAGCTGCCTGGCAGAAAAGTCATTGTGCATAATTGTCTCGCTCTCCATCTCCATCTTCATTCCCTCCATGCTGTTGGTGTCTGCCACGTCCATCTCTGATGGAGTGTGGATTGTGGAGCGCAGTCGGTGAAACCGCTCCGCAGGCCTAACATGTGCTTGAATAAACAAGGAAATGTTTACAAGAGGGACACAGTTTTGAATAAGTTTCAGGAACTGCGTTCACCACGACACTATTAGTGCAGTGTTTCTTCAAACAATCTAAAACTACATACTATCTTATGCGTCTCACTTACCTTGCCTTACCTTGTGGCTTCAACCGGTGAGGTCAGTGTGATGAAATAAACCTTTCACCAAGCTGGAGCCCTCTCTCTCTCTCTCTCTCTCTCTCCCATTCTCCCTGCTGATGCTGTGTTTTGCATGCAGTGACGTTACTACGCTTCCAAAGCTCAGGTGAACTGCGGCCGAGAGGACACCCAGGAACGACAGTGTACCAAGAGTGAGTGTGTACCCTTGTCAGTGTGTGCTGTTTACATAAAGGATTAAATAAATGTTCTGGTGGGCTCCTTTGATTTTATTGAAACCAAAAAGGGATTTGCTGCCAAGTAAGATGCACATCATTTGAAGTAAATGTGAAATTTTAAAGTAGAATTTCCAACGTGGCACATAAAGTGTTGCATTATCGTTGAAGTAGGAAACCAGGATGTAGATCAGTGTTAAACACTCTTTTACAGGCGGTATTCAGTGTATAAATAAATTTAGTCACAAATATGTATTTATGTGAACATGTCCAGAAAGAAATAAGAAATAGTATGGTAAAACTGAGGCGGACTAACCTACAGCATTCAAAGACATAATGTAGCAACATGTGGTTTGATGAAATGAAGCAGACCATGAGACATTTCAACAGAATTTGGGTGGGGTGTCATTTTACACAGAAAATGAAAAGGGTCAGCAAAAATAATCTCCAGGATGTTAAAGCAACGTGGTCCTCTATCCACCTACATACAGATTGCCCTTTTTCCTACCTATGCAAGGAACAAAAATAATAAAAAGGGCAATAAAGTCATTCCCATGAATCAGGGCGCTCTATCATTACAATGAAATACAGTGTGAGCGAGGCGAGGGAGCCCTGTGAGTCACTTCAGTCTCACAGAATCTCTCCTCAATCTTCATCCTGGCGTCTTGTTCTGCTCTTCCTCCCCCCCCTTTTATTATTGGCATCAGGCTTCTTGTGTCCCATTTATTTCACTCCGAACGACCGTGCCTTTGTCTGATACACACCTCCCCAGAGTGTGGATGGGGCTTTTCCCAGCTCTGAAGACTGGGGGTTGTCTGGAGGGAACCCAGCACCTCTGCAGTACCTGTCAAGAAACATATTCTGTGTATCAGTGCGAACTGACTGATGCCAATAACTTGAATTAATGCTGACGACCTCTGTGCCTGTGTACCTGCAGTAGCTTCTTTTTCACCCTCCTGCTGGTTCCTGCTCATGTTATTCTCCCTATCTGACAGCAGTCCATCTGCTCTGAGCTGTAAAAGAGGATAACAAACGCGCGGAGCTTGTCGAGACTGGGCAATACGACACTGTGGTAAGAAGTCACACACCGACACAAATAAAGTATGTGCCCCTGCAGCTGAGGTTCCTCCTGTAATGGGCCTTCCCACTCACCTGGCCTGGACCCCACTCCACTCTCAGCAGCAGCCGCATGTAGCTGAGGACTAAGAGGAGACTGAGGAAGATGAAGTTGCTGGATATGCCCACCAGCGCGGATAGAACAGGGAAGTTGAACAGCAGATATCTGATGAGGAGCAGATAAACGGCTGTTAGACAGACAAGTCACAAGAGTGCTTCCATGAATGTTCTTCACTCTGCGTCTGAGTTAGAAGATGTGCAATCTATGGCTGTAACTTATCGATGAAATAATCTGTCAATTTTGACAGATCCTCTCCTTTCCCATGTGCTTTCCATGGTTTTCAAGGTCATGACATGGGAACCCTGTTGTACGGTATGCGTCTGTTTCGCTGCATTAGCTGTTTAACATTAACTACTCCAAACACTGGGTAGTTCAATCCAAAGCAACGCATAATAATGTGTAAAGCAATTACGCATTTCATCGCATTCAGTCAGATGAAACACCATGTTGTACACACGTGTTGTATACATGTGACAAGTACCTGATGCCAGTGAAATGAGCGTGGATGTAGAGCTGAGAAGAGTAGATCTGCAGCTTATTGGACAGGATCTCGATGACAGCAGTGGCTGACGGTGCGTACTGTGCATGGAGGAAGGGAGCACGTAAGTTTCACCTCAGTGCTGAAGCGCGGCCGCACAAGCCCAAAGCAGTGCAGACTCACGGGGTCGTCCGTGTAGTCCGAGAACAGCTCCACCTCCAGCAGCTGTTTCTGCTCAGCAGCCCCGCTCAGGTAGGCCGGCAGGAACAGCAGCGTCCCCAGGTACCTGAGCAGGTCCGAGCGGTATCGCAGCATACTCTGAGCGCAGAGCGACACAGCGCGGGATGACACACACCATAAACCCTGTCCTGGAAATCAGTGAAGCGGCCTCACAAGTGTCCGCTGCACAGGCAGGTGTTTTCATTGCTTCAGCTCAGTGCTTAAGTAAGGGTGGAAAAAAGCTGTCACCCTCTATTGAGTTTTTCCAAAAATATACACCCCTGAACAATCTCTTATTCAGTTTTCACTCCCAAAATCCCAAAACACCCATTAGCCTCAAAAGAGGCTTGGAGGTGTGCTACTATCTAGATATATAGATATCCAGATATTCTGGTTTCCCCAACAGTCCAAAAACATGCCTGCTTAGACTGAATGGGGATTCTAAATTGTCCTTATGTTTGAGTGTGAGAGTGAATGGGACAATGTGTGTGTCCAGGGTGTACTCCCTGCTCTCATCCTATGACTGCTGGGAGAGGCTGGAGCAGACTCTGGCGGCACTGATTAGGTATGAAATGGGGCGTAAAACGGGTGGATGGATATTTACTCCCACCATGTGTTTGTGTCTCTCATTTGCTCAGCTCCCTGCCCTGTCATCTCAGTCACCTGAGCAGTGAAATCACCTTCTGTAGCAGTGGAGCTCTGCGGCAAGCATAAGCAGCCCTAATCTGGCTCTGACCAGATAGTGTAATTAAAAGGTTACTGTGCGTCAGAGCTGTACTCACAAAGCGAGAGCTGGAGGCCGAGAGCAGTTGCATTGCCTGAGAAACAAACATTGATGCAAGAGTAAATCAACGGAGGGAGTATGAGTGTTTGATTGTTCACACACATGGCCACATGCAACCTTTTAGTAGCACTTACAGAGCGGGCGGAGGAGGCAACTTTTCCTCCATCTTGAGAGAAACAGGTTAACTTAACCATGAACATCCCCAGCTCCCGATTGGCTGGAGAGTCGGGCATCTCCAGCTGCAGAGTGATCTGATAGGCTTGGCCAAATGTCAGCACCTAAATTGGTATTTTTTTCAAAAAAAAGTCACAGATCTCCAAGAAAATTAACGACACATAGACTGAGACAGTGCACATTAATAATACGCACGTGTTTCCTGTTTCTCATTAGTGAGATATTAGCCACTGGATATGAGCACAAAAAGGAGGTCGGCAATTCACAGTTTGTCCTGCAGAAAAAAAATGTTTACGCGTAAAACACATGCAGCTATTTTAGTGTTTGTTTTTCCGATGCAGCAGGACAGGACTTAACATATACCTGTAGTGATAGTGCACCGGCGTGGAAAAGGCCGCTTTGGGCATGTAGGAGTAGTAGAAGCTTCCGTATAAAAAGGTAGCCACCCAGAGGAGCAGGAAAACCACAGAGGACAAAACAACGCTCTGGACAACCCTCTGACGGATCTGTTTCATTGCTTTGATGACAGCGTCCTGAAGCCTGAGCAGTATCTGAACAATGTCCACGGAGGCTTCTCCATCTTCTCCTGGATCCATGACTCCAGACAAGCACTACAAAACTAAACATGCAAACAGAAAGCAAGAACGGTCAAATGGATTCCTCATGCTGTATGTTTTGAATGAAGTAATGAAAAGATAAATGATGCATATATGGTCATACTGACTCCGTTAGGGTGGGGACCACAGCCTGTGGCTGAAATGTCCCAGAATAGTTTAGCAGTTCTTGTTAAAAACTGAGAAACAGCTTGTCTTCAAGGCTTATCTGACTGACATCACTTAGTGTGGACAATTATGTTAGGAACTTGTTAGGCCTCCGACACAAGCACCACTTTGATAGTATTGAGTACTGTGCAACCACCGAGCTCAATCTGAGTCACAAGCAGGGGGCCAGTAATATCAGATGACTGCAAACTGTGCCAGACTGTCACTAAGAAATGGGATTAAGTTTGTTTGAATACAAACTGTATGTATTGCTGGTGAAATAAAGGTTGATTTCTAGACAGACAGACAGACAGACAGACAGACAAGAGACAGACAGATAACAGAAAGATAGACAAGAACTTCGGCTGTTCAGTTTTTTAATGTTGTGTAACTTTGACTTTGACTTCAGAAAAGGAAGAACTGCAACTCACTTACCACATACATGCACTGACTTCTCTAAATAGGGTTATGCTGGTAAGGATTTAGGTGTGGTGATGTGAAAGCGTTTACAGCAACCTCAAGCAGCCTAAATAAAACACCAAATGCAAAACACAAGAGTAATACGTCTACAACAGCTCTCTATCTTGCTATATATAAAAAAAGAAAATCTCACCTCTGGCCAACTCCAGGCTGTTGGGAAACTACTTCTCCTTTCCCTGAAGTATACAGTTTGATGAAATGGTGCGCTCTGAAACCCAATAAATTATCCTCAGCACCTAAAAAAGCTGCCATTGGATGGGGTTTAGCCCATCCCATTTGAAGAGGAGATGCTGCTGCCAAGTGGAACAGAGTTCTCGGTGTCGGATATGACACTGACAACAGAGCAGCGACTCCAATTGCTACTAAAACCAAGACAAAGCTATCATTTCAATAGAATTAAGAAGCAACACTGCCGTATATTAGTCACATTGCAACATATGTGTTGAAGCTGCAAGTACACATACATTTATACATGCAACATCCATTGTACAATCATGCCTCTCCTAAAGTGGTGGATGTCACACCATCCAGTCACAATACTCACACCTGCTAGTTACTAATGAACCTGTTAACTTGTTCAATGCACCGGCAGTTTTTTTCCCCCCCTTTTTTGTCTTTTGCTGTTGTGGCTGTTCTAGCTTGTTCAAAACCTGTTGGATGATGGACGACTGATGACACTGACAACACAGCAATAACTCCAACAGCTGAAAGACAGACAACAATCTGGGAATGCCTCTGATAGGCCGACAGATAGACAGACAGAAACAAGGACTGTTGAGAAGAGAGAGCGAGAAATGTGTTAGTAGCGATGACTGGATGAATTTAGTTGGTTGATTCCTTGGCCTTGGTATCTTGCCCCTACATTTGAGAAACAGCACTACTCCACCAAAAATATTGCATTATTTGTGCAAAGGCTATAATAACGTAAAAAGACGTGTTGGGGCAAACAGCAGAGTTTGAGCTTGGCTGAGCATCATCTCAGCAGCAGGGGGAGCACCCTGTGGCAGGACAGCAAAATCCCGCCAAAATATCTATCAGCGGATGAAGTTTTGACCAATCAAATTGCAGCGTCGGGCGCAACCCGGAAGAAGGTCCGCTGTTGTCATCCTTCTCATGTGAAAGTGGGGGAAACAGCGGAGAGGTAATGTAAGGGGCACGTTATTGAAACGGACCTGTATTACACGTTTTAACTACTAATTTAAACTCGATCAGAAAGCGCGCTAACATATCAGAACTCTACTACGGGAATAACGCCGTTTATTGTGCAGAATATCTGCAGTGGGAGTTATGAAAACTCCCAACAAACAGTGCTGCTCTGTCTCAAATAACTTGAGTGCTCGATCAGTGGTTTTCCAGTTCTTCTAGCGATGTACCCCCTGGTCAGGCATCTCTGCAGCGATGTATCCCTTGTTTCTTCGTTAATTTAGCTGGTTAATACGTAATAAACGTTCGAAAAGGAGGTGGGGGCAACATTGTTGATGACAGAAAGGGGTGGTGGGGACATGTCCCCGGCTAATGGTATGTTAAATTACCTAACTCCAAAACTGTCTGGAAACAAACTAAATAAGACATGCTAGAAATTGAGCAATAATGATATTGTAAAATGTATGAATTAGCAACTTCGATAAAATTTGTAAATTTGTTGTAAATTTGTGCAATGAATCCAATCACCTACTTGAAGTGTCTGCTTTGAGGCAAATAATAAAGAGTGCTTTTAAACTCAGTTCATGAACTCAGTTGTTGATGCATTTTAGTATAATGAAACTGACCAGCCTTCAGAATATAACTGACAGCTTCTACTGCACTAATTACACTATTGTACCCAATACTTATGAAATAATAGTTCTAATGGAATGAATGAGTGTCTGAGCAAATGGACTGAACTGCTGTGCCTGCAGGATGTCCTGTGCCAGCAGCGTCACCCGGGTCCAGGTGCCACCACGGGGCCAGGTCCAGACCGCTGCGGTTCACCTGATGCCCTGCGAGATCGAACACAACGGCCCGGCCTCGGTCTCCCAGTACCTCAGTGCCACCACCAAAGACGGCAAACAGGGTCAGCATGCGTCGGACACCGGAGCAAGCTTGTCGTGCATAGAAGACATGCAAGATGCATCACAGACGCTAACTCGACCTCTACTTGTGGTCTCGTGCATTCTGTGAAATGTGAAATGACAGATGACCAGTCGTTTTCACATCCATGGATAGATATAGTGCTCATGTTTTGTCGCATCTCACGTTATGCCTTTTCCCGACCCTCTGTGTGCTTACAGAGAAGACGGTTTCTTTCAGAGGGCGGAGCTTGAAGGGGCAGGAGCTCAGCTGTCCACAGGGCTACACTGGCCTGGTGCTGAAGGAGATCAACAAACCCGGCTCCGACCAGGAGGTACACGCCACTGATGTCACCCTGCTGCCGTGTGGCCGACAACTCCGTGGCCATGTTTACATGCTGCCACACTGTTTGTGCACGTGTTTCCAGGACAGGACGGTGAAGCTATCGTCCGTGTTTGACAAGCTGACCTACTGGAACCTGGAGACTCATCCAAACCCCGATGACACAGTTGTGACGGCCATGGATTGGCCAGAGCTGGCAGAGGCGGTGAGTCTCATAACCGCTGTAAAGGGAGTAGTCACTTTAGATAGAAACATCTGCTGAGTGACTAAATGTGAATGGAAATGTAAGAGAAGGTGGCGATGGAAGGTGATACTGTGATCTCGTCACAGATCCATGGACCAGTGGAGGACTGAAGCAGAACTGTCTGCAGGGGGCTGGCAGCTCGACGTCTTCTTGGAACCTGAGCCAGGAACCACTCGTTCTTGGTTGCTCTAGGAGAAAACTTCAAGAAGCTCTGCTGTTGAAGAACTATTGAATGATGTTCATGTCATGTTTATACTTCTGTGTATGTTCTTTTGTAGTAAAATACAAAAAAAAGACTGTAAAGTCCGAACTGTGCTTCGTGCGAGTCACTGACACATGAGAGCATTTCCACATATTCTCTGGTGTTTATTCACAAGGTGACATTTAGATTTTTCACACGGACGAACATGAAACCCTCTATATGGATCATTAATGTCATTAATGTGCATCCCGTGTAAAAATGGAATACCGATGCTATTCAACTTCCACCCTGGTCAAACAATGATTATGCACATGGTGCAGGACGACGAGTCAGGCTCTTTTAAAACTTTCAACAGTTAAAGAACGGGCATTGCGACTGCACAGCTCGGAGCGTGTTCACACTGCAAGTCATGTCCTACTACATGAGAAACTAGAGGAGGAAAGGTCACACGTGACATAATAAGCATTGGCCCTTAATAATCAAGCTTACACACCCCGGAATTTAGGTGTAGGCACATATTCTCCAGAAACTTGTGCATTAATCAATCCTGGCGTGGGCATACAGTACCATGTCAGACCTCACATATGTGTGTATGTATGTATGTATGTATGTATGTATGTATGTATGTATCCCGTTCTCAACGACCTTTAGGTGATCGTGTTAGCCAGAGCAAACAAAATCTGAAACCAAGAGGCAAGGAGGAAGTGTGAGAACACGAAGGCCACAGTGCAAAGAGAATCGACGCTACGCATCCAGACGCCATCTGAAATCAGTTTACAGATTCAAAAAAAAGAAGAAATATAAGACCGTACGGAAGAAATGTCATTATTGCACAGTTATGCTTTTCTTGAGGAGAGGAAAAAATATTACTTTGAGAATTTCATCAGTTTGTGTAGCTGCCAGCTGATAATTCCATTTCAATTTAGGAAACGTCCAAACCAAATCCTTTCTTTGTCATCCGTCCGTCTTCTTCTGCTTATCCGGGGCCGGGTCGCGGGGGCAGCAGTCTGAGCAGGGACGCCCAGACCTCCCTCTCCCCCCGGACACTTCCCCCAGCTCTTTCGGGAGGATCCCGAGGCGTTCCCAGGCCTGCCGGGTGACATAGTCACTCCTGGGTCTTCCTCTGGGTCTCCTCCCAGCCCGAGTGACTGGGGTCGGGTGCAGTGTGAACTGGGTGGCAGTCGTGGGCGAGGGCCCTGATGAACCAGTCCCTGGACAACAACTCCTTTCTTTGAAATAAAAGATAAATGGTAAATGGACTGATTGCTATGTAGTGCTTTTTCTAGTCTTTCTAGTTCACAGACACGAGTCACACTCACACACTGGTGGTGGAGGCCGCCTCCCACAGTCTACCCGCTTTCACCACTCGCACACAGTTTGGAGTTCGGCATCTTGCCCAAGGATACATCAGCATGTAACCTGCAGGGGGCCGAGCAACCTCCCGCCACAGTGAGAGAGGGAGAATGAATGTGAAGAGGGAGAATGACAACAAAGGGGAAGTAAAAGCCGTTGTGCATGCGATTTCCTACTTCACCGTCCACAGCTTGGACAGATTCAGCCCAGCTGCGGTTCTAGGATCAGAGGCTTATAGCCCATTTTTAGAGGAGCTGAGCACCCAGAACGGTGCCGGCCAGGCAAGATGAATGTCACTTTTTTTACATGTTGGCGCAATTGTAGCAGCTGTAGCAGTAGCTTTTCCAAGTTTTTCTTTTCTCTTTTGGATGGCCACTATTGGCGGCCGAGTAGGATTTCGTGCAAATAGTGAATGAAGGTTTGTGGACCATTTAGTCCAAAAGAAAGAGGTTTATTATAACAATTGTAGTCTTCAAGAAACAAATAATAGAAGCAAAATGCAACTCAAACAAAAAAAGGATCTTGGAATCTTTGTAAATGAATCCACAAAACAGGATGTACCAATATCTGCATGCACAAAGAAGGTCAAAGAAGTGTTTGCCCTCTCAGCCACACCCAGATGCTGCTGCCTCTGCCTTTTTTAAGGCCTTCCCCCTGGGCTCCACCTTAAGTGCCAGTTCTCCTCTAGGCGGGGATAGACACACCTGCGGCCATACACACACACACACACACACACACACACACAAATATAAAATACACATAGAAAAATACGAATGAACATGAAGCTTCTTTCGGCCCCTACGATTACGTTTCAACCAATGGAAGGTAACATTTGGTTATCATTCATATGGTTTTGACACATTTCTAACCTGTTAAAAAAAAAGGATATACAGTAAAACAAAGTACATTTTAGGGGCGCTGGGATTCAATTTAGGGGCGCTTCGGCACCCCCAAAAATGGACCGGAAACGCCGATGGTTCAGCATCAGAACACTGCACAGCACAACGCTACCACATCAACAATCGGTCAAGCTTTGCTGGCACGGAGTCACACACAGCCTACGTCTGACGTGACCGATGAAATGACCACAGCAAGTTTTGGCTGCTCGTGTTCAGAGTTCACGGGGCAAAAAGCAGCTGCAGGTCGACACCAGGATGTACTGCGTTTCTTACTCGTCACGTCACACCACTTCTGTCGGCTTTAAGTTTGAAGTTCCGCAGCGACAATGTTAATCTTTTTTTTTGTGAAAAGTGTAAAGTAAAAGTAATAAAGTTCCCTAATGTTATTCAAATGTAAACTTGTAAAAAAGACGTTGGTCCATAATAATTTCACACTACCTTTGAGACACGTTTTAAGAAAACAGGCCACGTCGGCTAGTTCTACCCTTCCAATCGTGACCCTTTCTGGGTCTGTGACCTGTTTTTGATGGTGAACTCTATATTTCTACATTTTTGAAATCGCAAAATCATTCGTGGGCGACAGGCGAACCGATGAATCCCCGAAAATATCGATTTTGCTGCTCACTCCAGGGTTAAAAGTGAATCCCGGGTCAGGCTGGGAGTGGCATGAGCTTGAGGAGGGGGTTGGGACTGTGACTCGCTTCAAGCGGAACCTTTGGACAGAGCCGGGGGAGAATGACGGACGGGTTTGTGGGTGAAAGACAAACAACAAATCAGAACGGGTTGCTGGCTGGGAGAGAAACCGGATAGACTGTGTCGGGGTTGGAGTGACACGAGCAGTGCGGGGGCACGGCGGGCGTCTCTGCGCACTAGCTGAGGGGTGGGGCTGGGGGCTGTGGAGGCAGGGAGGGCTCCAGGTCGGCCTTGCTGCGCTTGGCCTGCAGCGTGTTGTCGTGAGCCTTGCGGATGTGGCGGTACAGGTCGCCGGACTGCGTGTAGCTGCGGTAGCAGTAGCGGCACTCGTACGGGCGCTCCCGGGTGTGCACGATGGCGTGGCGCCTCAGGGTGTACGTGCAGGAGAAGGTCTTCCCGCAGACGCCGCAGGTGGGGACGTCCTCCACAAAGTTCCCCATGGAGTCCTGGAAGTCCTGGTAGTAGGCCGCGGCGTCTGGGTGGTGCTGAGCGCTGGACCCGGGGAGCAGGGAGGCGGAGAAGGTGGACGGGTCCCGGGAGGGAGGGCCGGCCGAGGAGGACGAGGAGGAGGGGGAGAGGTGGAAGCAGTCGGCGGACGGGGAGGTGATTTGTGAGAGGCCCTGTGGGTGGGAGGAGAGGAACTGTGGGCTGCTGAGCTCCTCCTCCTGGATGTCGTCTTCAAAGTCATCGTCCACCTCCATCACCGGCTCCCTCTCCCTGCTGTCCTCCGTCTCCTCCTCTAGCTCCTCGTCCGATATAACGATGGCCTCCACCTTGACCTGCACCTTCTCTCCGTCACTGTCATCTGTCCTGACTGGGCCTGGGAGAGGCTGAGAGCTCTTCTTTTTGACCGGGAGCCTCTCGGTTTGGGTTTGGGCAGAGTGCTGCAGGGACATGGTGTTCTGGATTCTGATCTGGGGAGGGTGCGAGCGGGCCGGGCTTTGCTCTGTGTGCGAGTTGAGGGCCGATGTTTCAATGAACATGATCACGTGTTCCGTGCTGCCCGCCGCACCACTGTGGTTGCTCTCAGTCTTAGTCCTCCCGGGGGTGTCGTGGCCCCGTCTGGGGACGTCCTGATGTGATGTCCTGGGTGACAGGCTGGACTCGGACTGGGAGGGGACGACCACGGAGCGACTGTTGGCCTGGCTCACTGGCACCAGGGAGGAGGAGGAGGAGGAGGAAGAGGAGGAGGGTTGCTGGTTACTGCTGTGACAGGTGAACAAATAAAAAGAAGATTAAACTGTAAATGTTTAACAATGACAAATCTAAATAATAATGTCCATAAATGGACCAGACTGAAACAACGTGCAGGTAGTCCAAAGTGGCTGATATACCAATATATAATGATACTGACATGAAATAAAGATATAGTCATGAAGATATACAGTGGATCGGTGAAAAGTGCTGTCACCTCACAGCGAGAAGCATCCGAGTTTGAATCCTGGGGCCTCTCTGGGTGAAACCTTGTATTTCACCCTGTGCGAACTCAGGTTTTCTCCACGTACTTCACTTCCCTGCCACAGCCCCAAAGCAGCATGTTTTAGGTCAACTGGCCAAACTTTGTTGCTCCTCAGGGCAAACTTAACACAGAGTCAAACCGAGAACCTTCTTACTGCGAGGTGACAGTGCTTACCACTTAGACACCAACTCACTTACTTATCTTCACTAATCTGGAAAAGCACATCTAATCTACAAAAGCACTTCTTAAAATCACACTTCGTTTCTCCATTTTGATTATTTCAGTGCATGTACATTGCATTTAGTGTCTCTTCACCGATCCTCTTGTTCTTCTTGTCTTTGCCACTGTAACGATGTGATTCCCCCCCCCCACTGCCAACACATGTCATAGTCAACATCATCTTTTTTGAAGGTAGAAATTCAGACCTGTATGTCTCGGTGGTGCTGCAGGGACTGCAGAGCGCCAGCCCCTCTGCCTGACCCCCCGTCTTTACCCTGACGTAGCCTGCGCTGGCAGGGCCGGACTGGCCCACGATGAGCCCCTGCACCAGCTCCGGGCCCAGGGCCAGCGGGGGGGCGTCCACGCCAGGCTGCGTGGTGTCGGCCAGGTCGGGGCTCAGGGGCGTCTGCACGCGAGCCTCTGATGTACCTGCACCGGACCTGTGCTCTGACTTGACAGACTCCAGCGGACTCCTCTCTGCCGCTAGGGATGCCGACGATAGCGGTGCCGCCATGGTGACAGGAATCATGGCCCCGGCAGGCTGCGGCCCGCCTCCACCCCCGCCCTCTCCAGCCGTCTCTGCCGCCCGCCTGGTCCCGGTGGCCTCCTCGGAGCGAGTGCTGTCCGCCTCGGCCAGGGGCCCTCGCCTCTGCAGCCTCCTCTTGCACACCCTCACCACTTCGTTCATGTGCAGGAAGCTGGCGGCCGCCAGGACGTCCTCCAGCGGGGGGGACTCGTCCAGCTGCAGCACGCCTTCGTACACAAAGTCAAGGAGCAGGGAGAAGGCGGCCGCCGTCACGATGTCGCTGTCCAGGACCACCGAGCTGCCGCTGCCGCTGCCGCCGCTCCCAGTTGCCACGGCGGGAGAGTCCGAGTAGAACATGTGGAAGAAAGGCGAACAGGAGGCCAGCACGGCTCGGTGAGCCAGGAAGCGGGACGAGCCCACCAGGACGGTGCAGTCGCAGAGGAAGCCCCGCTGGCGCTGGGAGCGCAGAGCTGACAGCAGCTGCTGGGAGTGCTGGGGGAACTCCATGACCTGGAAGAGAGAGGTTCACACGGGCTCTGAAGTCACCTACTCACACCAGGGGAACCCTGTGGACAGGACTATACCATGCATACTATACAAAATGAATCGTGACCCCCATCAATAATATGTGCTAAATGAGTGCCAGCTGCTGGATGGATGGATTTAAAGAGCAAAGTGTTTTTGCTACTGTACTGTTACAACCAGATGGGTCTGCACAAGGGTTCAAGTGAGTCACCAAGTAGTCCAGACACAATTGTCCCCTCATGTCATTAGCAGAATCAGCAGATCCCTTTTGTTTGGGGCTCTTTTTTTACTCTAAACACTCTACTCTGAATGGTTTGTTTACGTTCATTCACTCAAGTGCTGATGTAAATATTTCAATATATGGCTCATCTTGTTTTCTCACCTGCAACTGAAGGCTTTTTGGCACATGAGCAAACCAAAATCCTACTACTACTCGTATGTCCCGACCAATGTGACATACATCTTGTATTAACCGATGCCTTAACTGTGGCATGCCGTTCAGGAAACGAATCCCTGAATACACGGACCAAACTCCAGAATATATGGACCAAACTCTCGAATATATGGACCAAACTCCAGAATATATGGACCAAACTCCGGAATATATGGACCAAACTCCAGAATATATGGACCAAACTCTTGAATATATGGACCAAACTCCAGAATATATGGACCAAACTCCGGAATATATGGACCAAACTCTCGAATATATGGACTAAACTCCAGAATATATGGACCAAACTCTCGAATATATGGACTAAACTCCAGAATATATGGACCAAACTCCAGAATATATGGACCAAACTCCAGAATATATGGACCAAACTCTCGAATATATGGACCAAACTCCAGAATATATGGACCAAACTCTCGAATATATGGACCAAACTCCAGAATATATGGACCAAACTCTCCAGTGTACCAACGGCATGCCATACGTAACGTACTAGTGTGATGTACATCCAGATGCGTGAGTCTGGATGCCACAGCATGTTGTTCGGAGGTCAGATGTGTAGAGGGCAGGTGGAGGGCTGAAGTATGCGAACACCATGCAATACGCCATCGTGTAAACAGCGAGGCTGACAGCATGGAGCCGTCGGTTAACGCATATCTCGTTTCCATGGCGACGGCCCTGCAAATCGGTCCTGCTCGGAGAGCGGCTGCGTTTAAAAGACACGGTAAACGGCGTGATGCCGGTCGGCCCGAGGCGGGTGGAGGCGGACGGGCGTTTTCAGGGAGAGCCAGGCCAGACGGACGAGGCTAGCAGTCCCCTGGCCTGAGCAGCGCAGCCTTTGTGCAGCGGGGGCTCCAGGCACCACACTGGCTTGTCTGGCTGCAGGGGACGCTGGCTGGAACCAGCGGCCTCTCACACCAACAACACTGAACACTGAACAACACTTACCTGCAGCTGCCGCCCGACCGGCGTTTGCTTGCTGTTCCTCCCCATGGAACTGGAGACGGGGCCGAACATGTCGGGCCATTCATTCCGATGTAGCCCCGCTCGCTGCATGGATCCATGATCCATGTTTCCTTTCCGGACAGAACGCAGATCTCCCTCTGGTCTCTCTGTGGCTGCTTGGCCGGCTCCTCCACCACAGCGGCCCCTGCAGGCGCAGCGCGGCCACAACCAGGAAGCGCGCCTTTGTTGACAGTCCAGTGCTGGGTAGTGACAAGCGCAAGTGCGCGATGGCCAGTGGGTCCCAGCCAGAGCCAATGTCGCAGTTCGGTGATCGCAGAGGAAGAGGGGGCAGAGGAGGAAGAGGGGGGAGAGGGGGGAGGGGCAAAAGAGGTCCAGAGGTGAGTATTAATAGCTCTTTAAACTGGGATATCCCCCAGCTTTTAAATCGGAATCATGACTGATCATATCTCTCTATCCCTCTATTAAAACTTGTGCTTGTGTGTGTGTGTGCGCGCGTGTGTGCGTATGGTGAAGTCAAGTTCCTATTTTTAAACCAGGGTTATAATTAGAGCTGACCACGTGTGTGTCACTCTCCCATCAGAACAGAGACGTCCGCCTGTCCAAAACCATATCCTACACTCTGCGCCATGGGGCCAACCAGATGGGGCTGCACATGGGGACAGGTGAGCCCCTCTGCTCTGCTGTCCCCAATGACAGGGCCTCGCTGCCTGACACATCTCCACCAGCAAGACGCATCCATCGAAAGCGCATTAGAAGTCATAAACACACATCTTTTGGCGAAGTAGCAGATATCCATAAGAGACAGCAAGCTATCAATGCAAGAGGAAAATACATAGGCTCTACATTTTGCAGGGTATTGCAAAGTCTGTTGTTAGAACATTTTTCCACTATCTGTGTGGGGGTCTGTCTAGGGTCTGTCTGTGCGCGGTCTGTGCTCCAGAGTCAGCCATGATACCAGGTCCTCTCATGCACAAAAACATGTGCGGCCTGTAGCCTGTGAGTGTATTCCAGTGCAGTCTGAGGGGTCCGGAGGGAGTACCTGGGAGAAAATCCACCGTGGAAATGTGAGCGTAACTAATGCAACCCTAATGTGCATAGATGGCTTCGTGTTTGTGGAGGAGCTCCTGGCCCACCCAGAGTTCCGCTCGTACTCATTGGAAGACATCGAAAGGGTCGTGGCCACGAATGACAAACGGCGCTTTAAGCTCCAGCCGCATCCAGAGGACGGCCGCCTGCAGATTCGAGCCAGCCAAGGCCACTCCATAGAGGTGAACCGTGCATATCATTGGTACTAGGGCTTTGTCAGTTCTTCAAACCCTCTCCTTCCTGGAGAAATGAAACATAAATCATTTATGTTCAAGATGCCTAACTTTCACCCTGTCTGTCTCTGCCTGTTATTATTCACAAGATGCAGATCATTGGCAGCTGTATAATACCAGTATAACTGTTTTGATCATGTATGTCTTTGTGAGCTCTTTGCGACGCCACAGTACGAAATATGCACATTTGTAGCACTGGAAACAAAAGGCTCGGCAGATACCCCTGTCAATCACCAGATTCAGCTCCAGCTCTACTCTCCTGACGCTCTTGGTTTGTCAATCACTGTAAGCGAGAACAGCACAAAGCCAGCCCCTGCGCAATTCAAATGCCTTGTTAAAGGGCCCAATCCACCAAACCTCGTGTTATGAAAGCACCCTGCCTGTGCCCCTCTCCATCATTAGGATTGAAGTGAATCTCCGGCTCGGAGATGGCAGACAGTGTGGGAGGCAGATGCCCGGTCTGACTGACTATACGTGCGGGAGGTTTATTCTCAAAAGGCTGCGAGAGCAAACCACGCCCGACGGTGTTTTTTTTATCCTGGAAGAAAAATGTGAGAATTCAGATCGCTTTACGTCGCTTCCCCCTGTGCATACAAATGCAATAAAACAATTTGCACCTTCAAAATATCACTTTAGATCTAATTTTCAGATGACATGTGCCGTTACCTCTCTGACAGTCAATTTGAAGAAAAACATCACTTTCACCCTCTAAAATTAAGTGTACGGGGTGTTAACTGAGGAGACAATACACCTAAGGGAATAACAACTGGGATGGTGCTATAATGCATCTTCGTCTTTAATTACGGTGCCTTTATTCTTGTGAATTATCAACAGGTGCATTTGCTGTAAACTGTTCCTCATGAATTTTAATCCACTTTCTACACCTGTCTTCCCCTGATACGGCTTCCATTTCACTACAGCATGTTCACAGCTGGTTAAGCAGCATTTGTCTCTTCAGTCTCATTAATAGGCAGACTAGCTCATGTCGGTGAATTTCACTCTGGTCCTGTTCAAAATGGGAGCCATTTTCTAGTGTTAACACAGCTTGTCCCTCTGCGGCCAGGTTCAGGATTTGGAGCTGAGGCCGGTGTTGGCTGGTTCTGCGGATTGTCCTGCTGAGGCCGTGCACGGCTCCTACCTCTGCAACTGGAGCTCCATCCAGCAGCAGGGCCTGAAACGCATGACGAGGACGCACATCCACCTGGCGCCAGGCCTACCGGGGGAGGATGGTGTCATCAGTGGTGAGGGACGTGCGTGTGTCTGACAGAGCCAAAAGTGAGGCAAACAGATCTTTCAGCGCGCTTTGTTTCCCCACCAGGCATGCGAAAAGACTGTGATCTAGCTGTGTATATTGATGTGCCGAGAGCTCTGGCTGGTAAGCCCAGCCACAAATGACTGCTGCCCAATATGCTCAGTTCAGTCAGGCAAGAGTCTCTCTCACAAACGCTCTGTGCCTGTGTATCTTGCTGCACAGACGGAATCAAGTTCTTCTGGTCAGAAAATGGTGTGCTGCTGACCGCAGGCAACGCGGAGGGAAACCTTCCCCCCAAATACTTCAGTCGAGCTTTGAGACTGAGGCCCACAAGTAAGAAGAAGACGTGCCACACGGATTCATCTGGTGTGCCGCTCTTTCCCTCTGAATTCCTCGGGTCTGACTTCTGTCCTGTGTTTTCAGGGAGTGAGCTGCCACTGCAGCAACCGCAGACCTGACTGATCCCTCACTGGCCACAGCAGCACCCAGCTGACTGTATTGTCAACCTGTGGTTGGTTGATGCTGCTCCTGGTTCCCATGGCAACACATGATGTTTGACAGGGGCCTCCCAATAAGGCGAGTTTGGCCATCGGTAGAAGACTACAATCAGATATCAGCCAAAATGGGGACTGAGTTTACGTTCCTCTACTTCTCTGTTCTGGACTTTTGTAAAAATGGCTCTAGGGTCATTTTTAAGTCATGTATGTGCAAGATTTCCACTTTTCTATTCCCCGCACTACGAAACACCTTGACATGATGATAACACATGGTCCTGATCGCAAACTGCCTGCTGGTAACAGCCAGCTGCGCCTAGACTGTTAGTGGGGGAACCACGGAGGACAAATATTGTGTCTGTGGTGAGTCACATGAAGAAGTACGGGAAAGCAGAGGATGCAGACTCTGTGGTTTTAGTTAACGGACTGCTTCAGCAGTTCCCTGCGAGATATGGACACACACACACACACACACGTGCATGCAGGCTGCGAGAAGAGATAAACGAGTTGAAGTTTCCTGTGGGAGAATCTACAGCGAGCTAGCAGCACGTCTCACAAACACAGACAGCAGGGTGAAGAGTGAACTTTATTCGAATAGTAAATGACTGGTCATTCCTAAAGCCGTTCGGTCAAACGTTGTGTAATGGCTCGTATTTGTACATCAGCTGTCCTTCATGATGTGGCGGCTGCACCGTGCCCCACGTTTCAACACAGGTCGCACTACAGGCGCAGCCTCGGGAGGAAGCAAGGATGTCTATCTTGGGCGATAGGAAGTCCGGTTACTGCAAGGCAATAAAAGAAGTAAAACTGCTTGTGGATGTTGCATCTGTTGATTTGACGTTTCCCTGGGTTAGTTTGATCGCCGGGCCCGCTGATCCTGGACCAGGGGTCCAGCGGTGCGGCCCAGCGCCAGTCCATCCTGCCGCGGAGCAGGAGTCGGCGTGAAGACCGCGGGACGCTCGAGCTGTCTGAACGCGTAAATCCATCTATTGATGCGGGCTAAGGTTAGAATGTGTGTGTGTGTGTGTGTGTGGCTGCTCAAAAAACTTTGATGGCGCGGAACGGCTTGTCATGGCTTCACACATCAACGTGGGTGCATTGGTCTGTCCGGCTTCGCAGCTGCTCGAATGGACCTCCAGATCCCATTCCACATGCTTCTCCGGCGTGGAGGATCCGGCCTTTGTGAGTCTCAGAGGGCTTCGTGGCCGCCGGTCAGCTTGTGGAAAAGCTCCTCGTTGAGCGTGTCGCTCTTCTCCCGACTGCGCGTCGACATGAAAATGTAGCCCCCGATGAACTCGTGGACAATTTTGCAGTCGGCGGTCACGCAGCTGAAGGCGATGTTGACGTTGCCTTCGAACTCTATGGCCACCTGGAGGAGGCAGAAACGCACGCACGCACGCACACACACACACGCAAAACAAAGTGGATCAGCCTCTTCAAGACGGAAGCGGAGTTTTAGATCGCAGAGAAAACATCTCAGGGAAAGTTGGACGGTAAAGGTGTTTTTGAAGTATATTCCCATAATCCTGCAATGTTGGGTCACCTGTCGTATGTCCCAGTTGACATTCCACTGCTTCATGTTGTTGTAGCGCCAGGTCTTCACCACGTCCCCCACGCCCAGGTCAATGCGGATCAGACGGTTGGGAGCGATGCCCAGAACCTCGTCCTTCCGACTGCCCTTAAACCTGCGGGGACGAAACGCACCTGCATCAGCCTCCATACCCTGCCTATTTTGCTCAGACACTCAGACAAAAGTCTTGAGTCTCTGAATCCCCCAGAGCTCTGGGACGACTCCACAGCAGGCCGGCTCGCACCAGCTAATAACTGTCTTCTCCACCGTTAACAACAATCACATCCAAAAGTATTACCACACTCCAGGTGCAGGCTCTGTTATTCTCACATCACAGAGGAACATATTGTTACAGTTATCTACATTTCTGTTCCGCAGAAGAACCCCCCTCCTCCACACACACATGCACTATCAAGATTCTATTTTGTATATTATAAACAAAAATGTCCCCATTGTTGGATGAATAAAGGAATATTCTATTCAACTCTGTTCTATTCTATTCTATAAACATGCTACATATTACTTATAGAGATCCACTCTTTTTTTCTCAGTTGTAGCTTGAATGGCTCCAGGTTTCCTCACTCTCCATGCTGTGGTAAAATGGTCCCTCACTGATGCGAGCTGGCATCCAGCCAGTCCTGAAAAAGCTTTCATTTGAACTTAACCTGACAACGACGTATGAGAGGCCGAAGTCGGGCAGCGCCTGCCAGATCTGCAGGAAACGCATCAGTGCGTCTGGCAGCGAGAGCTGGGCCACGTTCTGGTACGCGTCCAGGATGCGAGGGGTCAGCTGGTGGAGCAGACAGAGTGAAGGGTTAGAAGTGGGGCTGGCTGACTTTCTGCTGCAGAACCGCTCCGTTAGCTCCACTGCGTCGGGTCACTGTTCTGCTGTCCAGGCGATGGTACTTTCTCGACCCACTGCCAAATGTCAAACACAGTGTGTAGGATCAATAAAGAAGGGATGGGTGAGGTGAGGGATGGTTCACTACACTGCGTCTAGCTGCCTCCTAAAAATGTATAATGCTTCGAGTCTATGAGACATTGACTGTGCTTCCTCCTCCTCTCCTGTACCTGTTTGGGTTTGTACTTCTTGTGGTAGCGTGGCGACACCAGACTGTGGGTATTGATGCTTTCATCACAGGCAGGTGCGTTGCCATGGGAACCGGAGTTGCTCTTTTGCATTGCAAGGAAAGAGCGGATGCTCTGGATCTCGCTCTGGAACGTGCTGTCGGCCAGGGTCTTGCCTTTGGAGCCCAGCCGACACGCGGCCATCCACTGGGCATACTGCTGCTCCTGTGGAGCCACAGGCCCAGGCAGAGCGAGCAAGGGAGGGAGGGAGGGAGGGAGGGAGGGACCGGTGAAGGTGTAGCAGCAAGGTGAGATAGAGAGAGACAAAGATAGAGGTGTTGAAGTGGTGTTGACACGGGAGTCAAGTGTGTAAGTGTGTGCGTGTCGGAGTGTGGCCTCACATTTTCACAGCGTAGATAGACCTCGTTCATGCCCTCAGGTGCTGGTATCAGCAGTCTGATAAGGAACTTCTGGGCTGCCACGTTGACATCTGGTGCCACCTCACATCCTGTGTGCGGGACAAATACCACAGCAATATCCAGGACTGAAAGGAGACACTTATGGGTTGGACACAGATATTAAGCGAGGGAGTAAAAAGTAGAGGAGTTCCATAAGGTCAACACGAGGCAGAGCTCTCTGTTGCCTTGGGGGCCCAGCTGGAAGTCATTTTTGGTACTTTTCAGTAACATTGATCTCATCTCTCCATTCTCTTACCTGCTCTATCCCCAACCGGTGCAGTGGGGCCTAAAGGAGTTGATCTCCAGTTCACTTACAGTGAAGATAAAGAATACTAGACAGTCCATCACAGACACACACACACACACACACACACACACACACACACACACACACACACACACACACACTTCACTCTCATTCTCACATCAAGGGGCAATTTGAAAATTCAGTTGGGCTAAACTTTTGTGGTCTCTGGAAGAAAACCAGAGTAGTGACACAGGTACAGGTTATGGTGCAGCAACAGTACTAGCAATTTAGCTAGTAGGAAGATTCTGTGCAGGCAGCATGAGCTCTAAGAGAAAGTCCACAAAGACTCCACACAGAAAGGCCCAACACATTTTATCTTGTGCCAATATGAGCACAACAATGGGCAAAACTTCTACTCAGGATAGACGTATGATATTAAAGATGGTGACAACAGTGGCAGTGAGCGCCAGACATGTCACATCAGTGTTTTGTTAAAGCTACATTTCCCCTTCAAACCCAGAACCCTGCTTTTTTAAACTGCCCAATTTAAACGACATAACCTATGCAGTTCAACCTGTGGCTGCGTGGCTTTGTGAGGTTTGCATGTTAGTATCCCATTATGCTGTTATATGCAGTCACCTGTGATCTATATATATCTATATGGATCTACATATATCACAATGAGAATGACTGATGCGTCTGTACCTTTGAGGTTAATCTGTTGAATGGGCTCTCCGATGCTCTCTTCTTTGCTCTTGAAATAGGAGATGGAGGTATCTTGGAACTTGAACCAGTACTGCTTGTATCCCTTCAAGGTCAGCCTCTTAGGCCTGCGGTTTTCATTCACATTGCTCAGTTTCAGCATTTGATAAGAAATCCCAAATATGCAATTTCTTCCTCAGAACAACTGCAGCTTTGCTAAATGTGAAACCGTCAGTTGTGCAGACCAGTGCAGATGGCGGCTGGACGATTGATCTCACCTGAATATCTTCAAGTAGTCGTTGAGCTCTGGGGCAGTCATGTTCTCCTGGAGGAACGAAAACATTTTCTATTGGTAAAAGATTGTATTCTACCTGCGATGGTGTAGGGTTCTGACTTCTCTATGTGTTTCTATGTATCAAACCGTGGACTGCACCAGAGATAAAGTTTGACAAAATCATCACGGGTACAGAGGTACAACTTCGACTATCATAAATGGTCCTCCCGTAATGAAGAAAATTAGGTTTCACTCATCATTTTATGGGGTCAGAGTCTGCGCCTTTGTCAGGACTAAGGAAAAGTGACTTCCCCCTATGCCCAGCAATATCAGTGGCAGACAGTAGCATCCAAAATGTCTGACCAGCATCTCAGAAGCGGAACTACTTTCTCCCTCCATCTTGACTTCCAGGCACTGCAGGGCAGAGTCCAGGTCGTCCATGGCTGCACTGGAGCTCTGGGTCATGGGCTCCGTCTGGGACACCTTGCTGATGTGGTACTGAGGATAAAAGAGCAAACGGGTGCCTTTAAGACCTGGGTGGACTTTCTCTTTGATCTTTGCTTATTCAATCACATTACCCAACGCTTCAAACTGAATGCATCATTCTAACAGACTTTATTTCATATCAGTTCAACAGAGTTTCAAGCTTAGGGATGGATTTACAGGATACATGGAGCTGACAAAAGTGTGTCTAAAACGCATCACTATATCTGTTACCAAGTCCTGGTCTGTGCTCCTACCTGCAGACCTCCAAACAGCATCATTTCCTCCTCGGTGCAGTCGATGTCCTCCAGTAGGATGGCCCAGCGCGCCTGCTCGTACAGCTGGGTCATACGCACCGCATCGTACTGCACACACACAAAGAAAGTCAGGGTGTGATACCACGCCATCTCACACATGTCTACACCATCTACACGCATGCACGCACACACACACACACACCTTGGGGTCCATATCATAGAAGGTGTAGTATTTGAAGCGAAGCCAGACTCTGTCATTTTCTTGGATGCCCTGCTGCATAAGACAACGGGATGAGTCCAACCACCTGAGTTGAACACAGAAGAATATATATTCATGGGTTTACATGTGTGCACACATCGACTTGTATGCTGGTTTTATTTGGAATTTTGAACATGGCGCACACATGCAATTCAACCTGCTCCAGTTTGATGTGATGTTTCTCATTCTCGGATGCTACGATACATTGTGTCTTGTGCGTTCTCTTGCAACAGTACTTATTACAGATCCGGGCTTGTATTGTGTTACAGGCACAGCAGGAACAGAGAAAGTAAACAGAGGCTATTCGAAAATAACACTGTTTCCATTGAAACATTTCACAAGTTCGACAGACAGTGGTTCGAAGCAAGCAAAAACACCTGAAACCATTCACATAACCCCAGTAATAATCCACTGCATTTGCTGCAAGCGTTGTCATCAATAGACTTGGTTCTTCCCTCCATTAGGAAGGACGTGAACTGAACTGAACTCCCTGTTCTCCAAGATGACATCATACTCATCACCATAAATAGTGTATGAGAGAGGGTGGGCCAGCCTGATTAAAACCTTGGTTAAGAGATGACAAACGGAGCACA
Source organism: Karalla daura (assembly GCA_029224185.1). Lineage (NCBI taxonomy): Eukaryota > Metazoa > Chordata > Actinopteri > Chaetodontiformes > Leiognathidae > Karalla > Karalla daura. The sequence continues at coordinate 25,923,264 of CM055195.1, forward strand.
TTTGTCAGCCGACAAAACAGCTGCACGCAATTTGAGATTCTCTAAGATTCCCTCTTATTGCGAAACAACAGCTCTGACTACTGAACCAAAATGCCTCGCGGGTAATCAACTGGCGCAGGCTTTAATTTCCAGAGTCTAATTGGCCAAACAACTTGCACCTGTGAGCTGGATTAAACAGCTCCCGTTCAGGCGATAACTTCGAGAGAAAGAGAGAGAGAGAGAGAGAGAGAGAGAGATGGAGATGGAGATGGCAGCTGAACGCAAACGCGATGCTGTTATTTTTTGCCCCGAGGCCACAACAGAAGATGAGCTGCAAGTCAAGCCGTGTTCCGCGAGCCGGGAGGCCTGACCGCGCCGATGTGTGGCGTGGGGGCTTACCTGCCGTGGATGTGGGCCTTGTCCACCACGCTGGCTGGCCGGTACTGCTTGGCTATGGCCTCGGGGGCGGGCGGAGGCTGGGTGACCGACAGCATCTTGTAGATGGCCTCCATCTGATCGGAGTCGGCAAAGTGAGCCGGCATGCCGTTATACAGGCAGGGCCGCGACGCTGCACAGGGAAGTCGAGGGAGAGATTACAGTGGAGCGTCACTGTGAGGACGTCAGGAAATCTGATGGCTCGCTTTACGCTTCACAATGCACAGAAACGGCAGATGCGCATCCGATGCGTGATTCTACCGTTATCTGTACGGATGGTAGTGGAGTAAAGAGAAAAATGCTGCAGATATTGGGGGCATGAAACGGAATCTTTCTCCTGGGCTGTTTTTCCCGTTTTTTCTGCTGCGGGCCACAGGTTATAAAGCGTGTGCCTGTCAAGCCTGCAGTGTGAGTGCAGCGTGACGAGCGTACCCGAGGAGAGGGGCACCTCGGACAGGTCATAGATCTCCTCAGCCGAGTCTTTATCTTTCTTCTTCTTTTTCTGCTCCACAGGCCGAAGGAGCGACAGCTCCTCGGGGTGACGGATGTCTGTGGAGGCGACAGAGAGGAAATGGAAACAAACCTTGTTAGTTTTATTGAACAGACTGTCCGAGGTATAATAGCGACAAAGACAATACCTCTGCATGTTCAAACAATGTCTCTCTGTGTAACTCTCCTGACTACACTGTTATATAGTATGTTTGTGGTGTTAAATATCAAATCACAAGATCATTATCAGCAACTCGACTCGAAATATGGAAATATCTTTTCCTGTCTCCTTGAACACCTCAAACTGAGGTAACTGACTGAGGTAACTCTTTGGTTGATCACTGACAACTACACCTATGCTCATGGGTATAAGTGGCGCAAGGGTTGTGCATCTGACTCCAGATCACACGGTTTTGAATTCAAATCACATTAAGCAAAAAGCGTTACTCACTCTTAAGCAGAATGAATACCAAACGACAGCTTTAGACAGGATGCAATCATCCAATTTGATTTTGTTACTAGAGGAGACCATGTAACTAATCCCTCAGCATTTAGGTGTGCTCCCCTCTTTGGAAAGAGACCGTGGCCCAAAGTGACGATTGACATATACAATGAATAGTTTCACTTGGTGGAAGAGCTCCTCTGCGGATGTAGCAAGTTGAGTAGACTGAAACTTGCCATAGAAATATGGAAATGTCTGTCCATGTCTCCTTGAACACCTCTAACCTGTACGTCAGTGCCTCTGGGACTGTCCGGTGATTGACAGCTGCGGTAGCAGCCGCCATACAGACTCTGTGGCGCAACGGTAGCGCGTCTGACTCCAGATCAGAAGGTTGCGTGTTCAAATCACGTCAGGGTCATAACTTTACTTAAACACATATGGCTTCACCAGCCTCAAATCCCAAGGTTGTAAATCATTCACAATCAACGATGTGTATGTCTGTAACCAGAAGTGACCAAAAGAGAGAGAGAGACACACTGAGCATTTTGCAGATGCCCATCACGGCCTGGAAGACAGGGCTGGAGAAACAGGCTCTCATCCGCAGGGTCATGCCATTGGGCAGACACAGCCTCAGGGGCCTGTGCTGGGGCATGAAGATCAGTCGGGCATCGGCGTGGATGCCATATTTCTCCAGGGTCCAGGCTGTCCGCAGCAGCCAGCGCTGCTTCTGCTCCCACCACAGTGCATGGTCTGACCAATCACGCTTGATCTCTGCAGAGGAAAGACATCAAAGACAAGTCACTGCAGACTGAATCAGAGTTCATGTTTCCGGAGCTGGACTTGTTCTTTTCCGTCAAAGAACAAAAATACATTTTCTGAAAATCAAAACGTATCTGCTGTCGATATTCAACTCTTTCTCCTCTTCGATTTCAGTTATTAGGAGGTAGACCAAAGTTCTAGTGGCCAGAGAAATAAGGACATATGCTGTCCTTTCCTCCCTTAAGGCCTCAGAGCTGCACCTGCACCTCTGGGGGTGTTTGGTCAGCTGCCACAGCAGGACTCTGTGGCGCAACGGTAGCGCGTCTGACTCCAGATCAGAAGGTTGCGTGTTCAAATCACGTCAGGGTCAGCATTCTTCTTTCACTACACTTGGTAACAGTACATGTCAAGTTATACGCTTCACTGAGGAGAATTTCACACCTTGCGAAGGCTAAAAACCCTGGGTTACTGGCCGGGATTATAAAAAGAGAGACACCGAAGTTATATTTGGAATAAACACCTCCACGGTGAAAGCGTTAATGCTCGCTTTTTGAGCAGCCTTGCAGCAAGAAAATCTTTTAAACATTAAGAAATGCAAAATCTTCCTGGATATGTCACACCAATATTTAGTTATGGAAAATTAGATATTGTATTGCTTCTTGCCCTCACCATTTACAATATAAAAGTTGTGTGTCATTTGAATAAGTGAAAGGAGGCGAAGGACGACAGATTGTTCGGCGTGCTAAAAAAAATCATCATACGTCCCCCGCGTTAATTATGCATTACACAAGCATGGGTTTTGTAATCTTTTGAGTGTGACCAATATAACACCCATCCTCCTCTTTCCCCAGATGCTTTATTATTTTCAATCTGGGTCGATTTTTACCATCATATGCCAAACTATAACCGGTGTATCTCCAGCCTGTGCTCTCATCGCTGAAGGATGTATCATGTTAATTCTTCCATTTCCTTGCCAAATGTTTCACTATTTTTAGACTGTGGACAGTGACTGAGAGTAGGACGGGGATCGACAGGGGGAGGACAGGCAGCAACCTACGTGTCTTTTCCACCAGCTTCAGGATGACCCCTCCGACGTGGAGGTCGGAGGCCACGCTGATGGTCACAGGTGGCGCGTCAGGCCCCAGGTCCTCTACTGTGACTGACAGGTCCCACGCTGCCATACCGGCGAAAGGAAAGAGGGGAAGAGTGCAGGGGAGAGAAAAGCAGGAGACAGTCTGACAGAGTAGGGTCAACAGATGCCAGGGAGGAGGAGAAGGCAGGGGAGACAGATCAACAATGACATAGAAATGGTGCCAACGGATGAAACATTGATTCGAAGAAGTGGAACGCCAAATGCTCTTTAAATGATCCATTATAGATAGAAAACACGTTTATGTATCTTACTCAGTGCCAACTGCTTAGACACTGGCACTGAAGAACAAGAGGATGAGTGTACTGATGCGTACTGATTGTGTCTGTGAGGTGGAAACTAATAGAATTGATTCAGTTGATAGACTTAATACCAAAATGTTAGCGGGAAACGTCAGAACTTAGACCACTGCATATCTGCACAGTTTTCTTGCATTTGTTTTAAATTTCAACAAAATAAAACTACAGTGAAAAGGCAAGGTACACATTACTAGCATAAAAATATGAGACATATAGTAATGATTTAATAAAATGACTGAGTTCTAGATGAAACAAAGAGCGGACGGATGACCTGCCAGTCACACCCAATTATGTGGAAAGAAACGAAACGAGTTGAAGTCGACGTTCAATATCACATGATTCTGAGTGACACACACACACACACACGCACACGCACACTGCATGGATGAGTCGATTCTGGCAACATGTCCATGTTGGTGAATACTTCCTGTTTCTCACTTGAACTATCACCAGGGACACACTTCCGCTTTCTGACCCGCCCAAGATGAGACATTTGTCCAATGCCAGCGCAGCAGCCAGCTGCATGTGCATGAAAGCGTGAGACTGCCTTGAAGGCGTTGTACACGAGGACTTAAAATGCCCATTTTTGCTCCAGGGGTCTGGATTTTCAAGGTATAATATCACAGACAACGACAGAGCTGTAAATAATGACACATGCGCAACCATCGTTATCTCTACAAGTTTCTCCCAGTTCGCTTGATGCAACCCAGTGAATGACCCCACCTTTACATCTTGAACACTGTAGCCTCACACATTCACACCCTGCCGAAGCTCATTTGTTCAGCCTTCCTCTCACAGTCTCTCTCTCTCTCGCTCTCTCACACACACACAAACAGATAGACTTTCAAAGACAGTACCGTCTCGGGCGTCCAAAAATTTTGAGAGATGGAGATGGGGCCACTCCTGTGCCTCAGCTGGATCTCTGAAGAAGCTTTCCTGTGAAAATCGTCAGAAGTTTCGCCTCTCTTGGGCTGGGCTAGCTGTGGTCGGTGTAGCTGAGTCTGCGCTGTTTGTGTCACTTCTTGTCAAGAGAGGCTTGTTCCTTTTTTGTCAATTTCCGCCAGGCGGAAATGTGAAAGGGGTTCAAGTTTTGACTGACAGCCTTTGTGACTGATACAGTGTGTGGTATGCTGTTGCACATGCACGCAGCGTATTTGGTAAGTACTGGCTGAGTTCGAAATGGTTCAAATTGTGCACAAAACTCAAAATGAATGATTGCCCAAATAGTATTCAAAAGTTGTTTTTTCAAAAAAAAAAAAAAAAAAAGAATATCAGCACAACCTGAGGGGAGCAAGTATGATCAGCAAACATTTGGTGAGACAAACCAAATATCATTGTTAGTCCAACCAAAGATCAAGAGTCACTGTACAGAATAATTAGGTCCTGAAAACATGTGCTGCACATTGTTCAACAAATTGAAACTAATTTACAAAAATAGAACAATAAAGAGATATATAATGGAACAGGAAGCATAGGTGTGTCATGTCTAAATGATGTCTCTATTCATATGTATATTGCTTAATTTGTATCAGAAGCGTTTGGCAACTTTAAAGAGATATACATAGCTACAGAAAGAATAAAAAGCCACAATATAAATTTGGATGAACATGTTCACACTTCTTTTCTATTCCTTTTTTGGTTTTGGAATATGTATTCACGCTCCAGAGATATGGTTTCCCATTGTTTTTGTCTTTTGTTTATTTGTGTGAACTTTTGAAATGTCTGAATAAACATCATTCATTGATTCAAACTAGAAATTCATCCATCCGTGAGCATAGGCAGTGCCTGTCTCCAGTACACATTGGCCATGGGCTGAGAATACATCCTGGACATGCCACCAGTCCATCCCAGTCAAGCTAGATATGAGTTATTACATCGGAAGACAGTACAAAAAAACAAAAACAAAATTTTCCTCCCTTTGCCTCTGTTTTTCTCCTTATTCATCCTTAGGATATAAACGCTTAATTAGCGGTTAGGTTTGTGTTGCAAGATCAATGATTAGTAGGTGGCTGTGGGTCATACATCCAAAAATGGCTATTTTGGGGAAAAAAGCTTTTATCTTGATCTTTTCCCTTGGGAATTACTACCAGGGTTTATTATGAAGTAGCAATATTTTTGTTCCATTGAATAATTCCATAATTGCATATCCCCCCCCCTCTTCAGGTTATGCTGATTGGTTTGTCTGTTTTAAAACAATTTCACCTTAAAATAACAACCTTGGCTTTTAAATCTTCTGAAGCTGCACTGTATCTCCTCATAGTGTTTTGACCTTCAGGGGGACTTATTTTTTTTCTGTGGAGTTTGCTTGCTCAGCAAAAGTTTGTATGAAGTTTAAAGAAAACCCCGTGTAAAAACTACAAGATAGGTGGATCAAGGTAAATAGAAAGGCTCAACACAGATAGACAGACATGTTCAAGAGTACAGACATAAATGCATATGTGACTGCATAAATCTTCATGTGTGAAATCAGTCAATCAGTGCCTTAATATTTCGACTAACTCACTGATATAGAATAGATTATTGTACAGGGGTGACACCTGAATTCTTCTTGATTGACCCCTGTATTTGGGGCAGACTCTCGCGATCCCGAAATTTCCGACAGTTTTGAAGGTGGCGCATGCCTCCGCTCAACGGCTTCGGCTGTCCCCTGTCCCTTCGAAGTAAACGCCCACTGTTCGCTTTAGACTAGTGAAATGCCGGACAGACTCTGTATGAGTGAATCTAATCAGCGTCTCTGTACTTCTGAAGACGTGTCTCTGAAGAACCCTGCAATTTTCTCTGATATATCATATCATAGTAGGCGTATAGCTGAACTCCTGGTTGTAATAGGTCGCCCCTGGTAGCGTTATTTCCCATGGACGTGAACACGGCGCACGCTCGTGATAGTTCATAGATGGTTTCAGCTGGCTGACTGTCCCATGTCTATCTAGGGTGGTCAACACCCACTTTTAGCCTGGAACTGCAACATTTCCGAACAGCCTGTGGTAGTTTACTGACACTGGAGATGTCCTAGCGTCGGCGTTGCACAACACCCCTTCACTGCAGGCATTGATTTTGAAAGTTAAGCTACTTGGTAAGCTAGCTTGCACCCCTCGCTGATGGTACGCTCCCCGTGGTGACTTCCAAAACAAAGATGGCACATGTGAACGTGCACTGTTAGAGGAGCCGCTGTACCGAAAACGAAACTTTGAGCTGCGTAAGTCAAGTCACTCTCGCACAGCCCCGCAAATGTCAGCTCTGCTATCATATGTCCGGGGCTTCGCCAGCCCCCTGTCCCGTGCCCGGGCGCATTTCCCCGGAGCCGTCTCCAAGTTTAAACACACCCTGCCTCCTCTCCGCCGACGTCTCGGCGTCCCAGAGAGACCCCCATCCGCTCTGAGCCAGGGGGACACGTCCTCCCCCAGCGCAGGACGAGCGGGGACAGGCTGGCTGGGGAGGGTCGCTCTCGGTACCGCCCTCGGAGTGACCTCAGCTGCGCTGGTCCGGGCTCTCCACACCGGGACGGTGGCTGCCATGGAGCTGCAGGTGGATCTGAACTCTGCTGGGGGAGACTGGAAGAAGATCAAGGGTGAGACTGGTCCCCCTAGTCCCAGGGGCTTCGAACTTTGACAAGTGCTACACTTTGTGCCTGCAAAGAGAGCAGAGCACCTGTTCAGCTTCTGTCACTGCGTCGCCAAGCAAACTCGGTGAACCCGCCAGAGTCAAGTTGCATCATAGCTAGACGCACAGTAAATGAAGTGTAGCAGGTTAAGTATGGAGTAGCGTGGAACAGCTGGTGAGACTGAACCGGAACTGAGCAGAAACTAAAGCAAAGAACAGCGACAACAACAACCATAGCGAAAACGACAGGGACAAACGGTTTTAGCAGTCCCTGTCCTTGCCTTCACGAGTACCGGGGGACAGGCTGCCATACACTGGCTGCCTGACTAACCACTGGCTTTAACCACCCACATGCACTCTCACTCTGAATAGAGCAGCATTAGGGGTTGGAGAGGGCTGGGCCTGAACCAAACCTCTGACGACCACAGTATCCCTGAGCTCTAAGCCCTGAGCATCGAGATCACGTTCTTCAAAGTTCTGGCTAAAATCTCTGATTCTTCATTAAGAATCGTAATATAATGGTTTCAGATTCAGAGTGATTCATGATCACAAGGGTTGTTCTGCAGGACAGTTGTCTGTACCTTTGACCAGAGGGGAGATGGTTTAAAGTATGGGTGTAATGGACGGTGGGGTCATTAGCCAAGAGCAGTAATTTGCCAATGATGGCAGAGGCTATCTATCTATCTATCTATCTATCTATCTATCTATCTATCTATCTATCTATCTATCTATCTATCTATCTATCTATCTATCTATCTATCTATCTATCTATCTATCTATCTATCTATCTATCTATCTATCTATCTATCTATCTATCTATCTATCTATCTATCTGTCTGTCTGTCCATCCGTCTGACACGGTGTTTCTGATTTCCTGTCAAGCACTAGTAGCAGTTAGCCCTCTGCCTCCGCTCTCTCTTGCAGAGTTTTTGCTGCAGCTGCCTGTGGAGCAGAGGCGTCGCTACTACAGGACCTCCGGCTCTGAGCCGCTGGTCAAGATCCCAGCGTGGACCCCCACAGAAGGTCAGACAGCAGCATCAATCAAAGTCACTTTCATACTCCCTCACCGCTTTGGTGAGACTTCCTGGGAGAGGTGCAGGGGAAGGCGCAGATACTTGCTTTGTCTCATGCGCAGCTACCTCCGTTCTAGCAAAACTGTACTGTGAGAGGCGATAGCATAATTGCACACTACGTCATAGTGTTACTCTATCGCATCGGTGCGTCGCTGTCGACTCTGTCGACCTTTTGATGCTGCGGTTTGTTTTTTCGCGAGGAATGACTGGGCCTGACTGAAACCGACCCGGAGGCTCAGTGTAATCCGTGTCTGTGTCCGGATCGAAGGTGGTTCCGAGCAAGCCCGCTACCGGAGGAACGAGAAATTGGACCGGAAGATCTCCGTCTACAGAGGCGACATCACCAAGCTGGAGATCGATGCCGTTGTCAACGCAGGTACGAGAGCGCGCGTGACCGATGTGCATTTGTTGCCGGATCCGTGGCGGACGGGTGGACAGACCAGCGATCCATCTAAACGCATGATGACACAATCATTGTCTTTGACACAGCCAAAGTAAACAGTGCGTTGAGGTAGGGCCACGAGAGGACGAAAAGGAGGGAGGGAGGGAGAGAGAGTGGTGGATGAACGCTGGATGCCGCACAGAGCTCAGCCCTCGGCCTGTTTGTGCTTCAGTGTGCATACACTGTACATAAATTTAGCACCGAACACCTGTGAGGGCGGCCTGCGCCGTGATTGTGGCTGTGATGTTTGCTCAGCGCGTGGGAGGGACAGCCACAGGCTTTGACGGGGGGGGGGGGGGGAACGTACGTATGCACCGCGGAGGTACCTCCTGTGAAGTGCTCACGCGGTGAAAACGCCAACGCGGGGGAAAACGAGGAGGGAGAATCAGAGGCGCCCAAGCTTCAAAAAGAGAGAGGCAGGGCGACCCGAGGCGAGGCGAGGCGGGCGCGCATGTGGGGTCTCAGCAGTGAGCAGAGCACGGACAGGCTGCCTTGAGATGGAGCTGCGCGACAGTAACCAGATTAGAAAGATTCCCTGACTTCCCAAGCCCCACGGATACAAAACAGCATTTGAAAAAATTAACGTTTTTTGTAATGTTTCTGTCTGTGTCAACGAACGAACAAGGAGGATCTATTCCTCGGTTTTAAGGTTGAACCCGGCTGAATGAAGGAAATGATGGCGATGACGAAATCCGCTTTAGTTTCTCAAACTTCCACCGAAGAAGCGTCGGCCCGTTCCTCAGGAAGTGCAGCCGTGCAGAAACGCAACCCTGATTCGAAACCCCACCCCCACCCATCTTACTTCATGCTGCAGTGTCATTGTTTACGCTTCCCATCCCCACAATATTCACACTCATTCATTCCGACAAGTGCCACGCAGAGCTCAGCTCGCCATTTCCCCTCGGATCGAACGAAGGCGGGGGTGCTCTCTGCCTGCCTGCCTGCCTGCCTGCCTGCCTCAGACTCTCGCCAGTGGCCATTAGGTGGAGCCCAAAGCCAGTCCACCCGCCGAACAGCGCTCCCCCACGAGGCCCGCTCGGGCAGCTGAGCGAAATGTAATCGCCGTCTTGGCACGGGCCGCGCATGGGGGGGGGGGTGGGGGGGAGCGAGGCGGGCCGGCATGCCTAAATGATGCTCGATGATGAGGCCTGAGCCGAAAATGATAGATCGTCATTGGCAGCTGACTGTCAGTGGGCGCAAACTGTGCCAGTCGAATGTGTTCATCGTTGACTCTCGTTCGAGGCGTCGCTGCTCGTGCGTGCGTGCGTGCACTCATGCATCGACCCCTCGCGTGATTGCGCGTGTGTGCGTACGGCGGGTAATTGCAGCGCGTCCCCCCGCGCCTCCTCGGAGGCGACTGCGCGTCGGGGCGCGCGTTTTACAAGGGCTTTTACAGAGTCGCGAAGCGGCACGGAGCGAGCGAGAGGGAGCCGCCGGTGAAGCGGCGCTCGGCGGAGAGGGACGAGGCGGGGCGAGGCGGCGGAGGGAGAGCGGCGAGGACGCCGCCCAGGGGGAGCAGGAGGAGGCGGAGGAGCGCAGGGGGAGGCGGGGAGGGGATACGGGCTGGTATTTAAGTCTGAGACTGCGTCGCCATGGCAACTAGCAGGTACAAGCCGGGGGTTTTCGGGCAGCGGGGCCCGATCGTCCCCGCCGCACGGGCCGCCGGGCCGGCGGTCTGCGGCCGTTTCGCCGACTAAGCGGCCGACCTTTTCATCCCACGGGCAACCGACTGGGCGAGAGGCTTTTGGCCGACCTCGGTCGCTCTTAAAGGGCCACGGCGATCGGGCGAGAGCGGAGCGGCGCCCGGAGGCGGAGGTGCGTTTCCCAGCCGCTCTGAGAGGCCTTGAAGATTCATTTAGTCTCCGCGCGGCAAACATTCAATTGAAGCCAACTGTGGCCAATTATACGCTGCGCTGGCAGGTCGGTGGGTGTGGGGGGGGGTGGGGGGGAGGGTGGGGGTGGGGGGGCTTCCAAGGCTTGGCTCGTGGTTTGCAGTTGAGTGCGGGCGCGCAGTAAAACAAACACACACGCGCGCTTGTGTGTTTTGACACATGCAGACACGGAGCGAGGAGCTCTGGGAGCTGGCGGTGAACAGGTGGAGTGGATGCGCCGCTGCATCTGCCCCCCCCCCCGCCCCCCGCCTCCTCCTCCTCCTCCTCCTCCTCCTCCTCCTCCTCCTCCCCTCGCCTCCTTCCCTCAATCAGCGCCGATTGATCAGGTAAGCGGGGTGTTGTAGGGAGATTGGGCCAGCCCCGTTTGTGTTGTTTCTGTTGCTCTCAATAAAGATTGGATTTACAGTAACTCCAACCCCCCCCCCCCCACCACCACTCCCTCCCTCCACCCCCCACCCCCACCCCCACCCCACCCGCCCACCCACCCTCCTTCCACACTTTTACAGCCCCTGGCTCCTGCCCACTCCTATAAAACATTACAAACATAAAAACCCACAAGCACTTAAGAGCCGTCCTGGCGGGCGGGGGGGTTACGGGGGGGAGGAGACGGTAGGCAGAAACATCCTCCTCTTTACACCCCTCAATCACTCCGTCCGGAGGAGGAGGAGGAGAGAGATGGAGGGGAGGATATATTGTCTCTGATGGGCGAGCTGATTAAGATGGATTGCGCAATGAAACGTCGTTGGAGTGATGAGTTCTCGGGAGCGTGCGTGCGTGCGTGCGTGCGCGTGTGTGTGTGTGTGTGTGGTTACGGCGTCTCCGCAACTAACTTTGCATTAAAAGCTTTTTTCAAATTGATTAAATGCAAATTTGCTTTGCTCCACTGGGCCGCGTTTTCCCCCACTTACAAAAAGTTTTATTTCTCATTTTCATTCCGCCGCTCGCCCTCCACCGGCCACCTTTTTCTCACGCATTGAATTAGAGGGAGAAAAAAAGCAGACTTAAAGCTGTGGTGGGTGGGTGGGTGGGTGGGTGGGGGGGGGTTATTTATTTATTTACTTTGACATCAAAGGGCAACAGTCCTACGGGAGCCCCGCACCGCTTCACGGCCCGCGCGGGGGCGGAAGAGATCCCCGATTCCTGCGCGTGAGCAACGCGGCTCTGGGCGGCGTCCAGGAGCCCCGCGGCCCCCCCGGCCCCCCGGGGGCCGCCGCAGGGACCCGGGGTCCCGTCCTAGCGAGAGCCCACGCTGCGCGAGGTTCCCAACCCCCTCCCTGCCTCCCTGCCTCCCTAACCCTAACCCTAACCCTAACCCTAACCCTAACCCTAACCCTAACCCTAACCCTAACCCTAACCCTAACCCCTAACCCTAACCCTAACCCTAACCCCCCCCCCCCAACTCCAGGCTCGCATCTTATACCAGATGAGAGGCATTTCTCACCGGGGAGCACGAGTCCCTCCCACCCCTCCCCCTCCCCTCCCCTCCCACCCCTCCCCCTCCCCGCTCCCATTTAAACATCGCTTTCCGCCGCTGTCTCAGTCTTTCGGAACCGCAGCGTTTGTCACTGTCGCACAGCTGTGGCCCGTTCCTGTGAGTCTCAGCGCGTGCACCTGTACGAGACGGGCCCGTGCCGCAGAGGCCGCGGGGGTGGCGCCCGGGCGCCGCGCCTCTGCCTGCGTGTGGCGTGCGGACGTCCTCCCGTGTCGCCGGCTCTCCCGGGCTCTCGCCTGCAGGTCAGAGACAATGCCGCTGGCCGGTGCCGGAGCTGAGAGGTACGAGATTAGAGCCAGCGGTCTGTCACTCACTCAGACAGACAGACAGACAGACAGAGGGGGAAGGCGCTGTAACTTCCTCGCTGATAAGACGCAGGGAGAGAAACCCCCCCCCCCCCCCCGGATGGATGAGGACCGCGGATGCTGCATCACTGTGACGCAGGATGCCGGGACGGGGAAAAAAGGAGAGCGGTTGTTTCCGGAGGCCAAACGTTTCGTCGGAGAAGTTGCCTGGAAATCGCAAGCAGGCCGGCGGGCAGTTTGCGACCCGACGGCGGGACGAACTCGAGATGCAGATCGAAAGCCGACTCATCAGGAATGATAATAACGCTCGGGACGGGTAGTCGATACGGAGGTCAGGGGCGGACGCGGCTCAAAGTCAATATGGAGAGGTGGGAATCCGTCGCGGAAACGTGGCCCCCGTCACATGGATGGATTCATACGGGCCTCAGAGTGAGACATCACTGATCATAAAATGCCCCCCTGGAGCACCTGACCTGGGGAGGAAGACTATGGAAGCAGCTCGTTATTTTGCTATAAGGAACGAATTATGCAAATACAATACAATAAGCAATTCTAATTCTGAAGTGGGCTCGTGATTATCGATCATCACACAGCATTCACTCTCGCACTCGCACACCTTAGGGAAGTTTAGAATGTCCAGTTGACCTCAGCAGCATGGAGAAAGCGCATGCAGACGCGGGGAGAGCGTGCACAGACCGGGGAGGGGACCTTCCCTCCCCGAGGCCTCCTTTCGTCGTTCGGTCACATCTCACACCTCCTCCTGCGCGGCAGTGGGACCCGGGGCCCCGTCAGGACCGCCAACGCTTCTCAGACTGTCTTCTCACCGGCTCGCCCGCTCGCAGCGCTCCATGGCAGGGTGTTGGCCGACTGGCCGACAGATGTTTGATGACTGCTGGTCACTTGTGGGGCTGGAGTTGTCGAGCGCCTCCGCCGGTACCTCGCTGCCTCGGCCCATTTGTGACGAATGAGTCACTGTTGTGGCTCAGATGTGGCTTGAAATGTCACGACTCGAGCAAACGGCTAGGTCCGTTTCCGATGAATGAGCCGAAGAATGGGAAAGTGATTTGCCACAAATATCACAGCAAACAATGAACAGCTACGAGACGATCAATCACCATTAAAATGTCCTGATTGCGTTTTCATCCATCAAGTAATCGACCGACCGGTTTCTACTCGAACAAATATGACCGTGCGCCTGAATGCGATGCCTCCTTCCGAAAAACTGTCCCCTCTGACAAATCTGGCCTCTCGATCACTGCCAGCAGCCCCTGCCACACTCATTGGAAGTACGGCCTTTGCTTTGGGAGGCGGCACATGCGAACAGGGGGCGTGTTCCGTGCCTCCGCGCCGCGTGCCCTGGGGGTGGTGCGAGCGAAATGTGAATAGAAGACGGGTCGGGTCGTGTCCGACTGGACATATGGGAGGACAGGTACCACTGTAGGGGCGACCGCGTCAATAGTTGAACGTTATTTTCTTTCGTGGCTGGACGCTTCCGCCGGGCGCGGTATGAAAACCATCCCAGGGGCCAAGCATGTTTTATTGATTCCGCGGTTGATGATGGCTAGTGGGGCTGGAGAGCCGTGGAGGATGAAGCGACGGGGCCATTGTGCGGGCACGGATGAGCGGACTACTCAGACGGATGGGGAGGGCTTGGGTTGGGGGTGGGGGGTGGGGGGTGGGGTGGTTGGGATGCGCTCGGTGATCCTGTTTGGTGATTTTAAGAGGATAAAGCAGGCGGACCCTGGGCTCGGCAGGTAGAGCCCCCCCCCGCAAAGGCATTTCTCTACAGTGGCTCAGCGTCACACCGCTGCAAGGCTTCACTGGTTCTCAGCCGCCTTTGTCAATGGGGCTTAGCGCAGCGCTTAGCGCCAGGGCCGGCCTGGCAGTCGGCCCTTCTTTTCCACACTCCTGCCAGACGGGGCACAAGAGATTGTCAGGCCTGGCTCGTCGCTGTACATTGCCGCAGAGTGGCTGAAATGCCCGTCGGTTTCCAACAAGTACTTTCACTCGAGTAGTTGGGGACACGGAGTGTTATTTTTTTGCATGCTTAGCCACATTATATGGGATTTTTCCAGCATCAGGCCGAGGATTAGGTGATTTTTGTCGCAGGCCCTCTTTAAATGCTACAGTATCCACTCCGCTCTCTGGGGCTTAAGCTGTTGATCGTCTGTTTGTTTTAAAGACGTGGATCATGTGTGCGCTATTAGAGGATAATGGAGCTGCGGCCGGCTGTGGTATTTTGTTCGGCGTTCTCCAGGCCCCGTTTCGTCCTCAGACGGGCGCCGCTTTTTTTTCGCAAAGCCACTCTCCCAAGTTCTATTCGCATGAGACGCGTTGCCGTGATCCGCCCTGCCTCCCAGGTAGTAACCGGGGTCAGAGGGGGTGATGGAAAGCCCAGAACAGAGACCTCTTGTGCCGTCGAGGTCCCACGGGCCTCACAGTGTGTTCTCTCTCTCTCTCTCTCTCCCTCTCTCCCTCTCCCTCTCTGTGCTGCAGTTACCATACATCTACCCTAGAGCCCTTGTCAGCTCCTCTTAGGACAAGCTCACAATACAAGATGCAAAATGTCACACCAAGTTTGCTATCGCAGACAAATATTTGGCAAGTGCATGCGCTCCAAGAAAGCGGCAAAAGCAATACTAGAGAGGGGGCCCGAGTGCATCCGCGTGGCTGTATGTTGCCGTGCGTTCGTGGTGCTTCAGTTGAAAGCAGTCCGGCCTGTTCCGCCGACCTCTCTGCCTCGGCAGAAGCTAATTTAGCTAGAGTCGTATTGTTTACCCGAGGAGTGCGCGTGCGGCTGCCAAGAGGAGGTTGCGGGTCCCCCCTGAGCTGGGCAGCCTCTCCCCGCCCTGGCAACTGGACGTTCTTAGCTCCGGTTCCTATAGCAGTGCTCCCACCGCGCTGACTTTCGTGCTTTGTGTGGCGGCGCTAATGGATGCGTCGCCGCTAAGCGGCTGTCAGCTGTCCGCGCGCTCGGGCACTTACAGAGGCACGATGGCAGCGCCGATGCCGCCTGGGTCTCACGGCGAACGCGATACGCCGTCAAAGCCCAGCCCGGGCCGCGGCCACGTTCTGGCGTTTCCAAATGGAGACGTCGACCTGCTGCTGCCGCTGCTGCTGCTGCTGCTGTTGTTGTTATCATAAAGATGGGTCGGAAAACCCTCGGGTGCCAGTCTGATTTGTATGGCTCGGGTGAGTAAGTCACCAGTGATTAAAGTCGGGCTTTTTTTTAAAAGGGTTGCGCTGTCTTTGCGGCTCCGGAGACTTGGCGAAACAGCTCAGAAATGGCACGCTGATGTTCCATGATTATTTGGGGTGCCTATTCGTTGCTGAAGGAAAAGGAAAAAAAAACACCCGTCACAGGGTCTACAGCCCAAGGTTGTGCGTTCTGGAGGCTCCTCCCGGCTTGGTGAATCCCACGCCATTCGCTTGTGCCCTTCCAAACGCGCCTCGACCTTGTAGACCTGCGCGCGGCACGAAGGGATCCACATTCCTCAGGCGTCAGTCATGTCGAGGCGGCTATCGAGCCGGACGAAAGGATCTCTGCTCCGCCGGAAACGGAGCGGGGCGGAAACGCTCTCCGGAGGTGTCATTTTCGCACAGCCCGATCCGGTGGGCAGCGCGAGCTAGTTCATGTTGATTTCAATTGGAGGTACCAATTGACGGGTATTTATTAGCGTCGTCCTCCCCCCCCCCCCCCTCCGGAGAGAGCTTCGCGTCTCCCGCATGACAGGTCTCACGACTCTGGGGAAGTTGGCGTAAAAGACCGCAGTGCGCCCTAATCGATCGGGCCGTTGTGGGGAAGACGGATGAGCGCTTCATTGGAGCCGACGGCGCGGGAGTGCGGCGGTGGGGGGAAGAGGTGCGCCTCCTGATCTCATCATTTCATTTCTCTAATTGATGTGTGGTGCTCCTCCAGGGGAAGCCGTCGACGGGGCCGCCGTTAGCGCCTTGACCGGCGCTCTTCACGGTGGTCGCCGGTGGGGCCGGGGAGGAGGGCCTCTGCCGTTTGGCCCGGCTGGCAGTTCGAGCCCCGCCCCCTCCCGTCCATATGTCGGAGGAGTCCTTGGGCAAGACAGTCGATCCTGGGTTGTTCTCCGGCCACTGGGGAGGCACAAGCCGGCGCATTCCTAAATGCCCCTTCCAAGCCCGGATAATTAGGGAGGGTGGTGTCAGGGAGGGCATCCGGTGCGAACCAGCGATGCCAAGTGGGCAGATGATCCACCGTGGCGACCACTTACGGGGAGGCAGGTGAAAGCGGAGGCCAGATAATTCAATTCGCGGAGTTAGATAAAGGGGAATCACAGTGAGACGCTGGATAAACGAAACAAACGCTGTTAACAGTGAGGTGACGTGTGCCGACGAGCACAATGAAAACGTGTTGGAAATAAAGAGACTGGAGTGGCTCTGAGTCGCTGCATTTAATGAGCAAACACTGTTGCTCTCTCAATCGGAGAGGAGTTAAATAAATTATGCTCCCTCTTAATTAAAGACTGGACACCGCGGATGATGTGTGTATGTTATCTTTACGGACCTGCCGACGTTAAATGAGAGATTCTGCTCCAACCCTTCATTCTTGCGGAGAGTGTATAATTGCGGTGGGCCCCTGTCTAAAACCATGGCTTCGGGAGACAGCACGTATCTGCATTCATGTCCGTAGTCCTTTCTCTCTGTTTTAAGGTTATTCGCTTCATTCTTCTTATCATTCAGAAACGCATATCAAATGGATGGGAAAGGACTCTTCCGCACCCTCTTGAAGTGGCTCATTTTAAGATAGTGGAGTGGATCAAAGACGTATCTTTATCGCATCATTAGGAGCGATCTAGATGCGTACATTTTGAGGCATCCGGGTGTGGACGCTTTGAATTCACTCTACAATCAGACTTCTAACCGCGTCTGCGGTTGAATTTCTCTCTCAAGAGTTGCGCCGTTAGTTTTAGTAGTTTCTCTACTTTTCTGACCTCCGAGCTCCAATCTCGATGCCAGCATCTCATACTTTCCATCGCTGCGCTGAAGTGATGTTGTCTACTCTGTCCTCTTGTATCTTTGTCTTTGCCATGGGCAAAGTTTGGAGGCTTCACTGGCTCTGTGAATTGGCTTCAGCATGAATTTAGACACTGCTGCTGCTGCTGCTGCTGCCGCTGCTCTAGTTTTTCCAGTCCAGATCTGTCCAAGTTAATTACGGTGCAACTGTCAGAAAGACCACTTTGCTGGTCATTTGGGCAGCGACATTACTGCTCTCTGTGTACTGAAAATTTTGAGGTTTCAAGGTTCAGTGCTCGGAGAACGCTCCGATTTCCACTTTGCGTCTCAATTTGAGCAGGAAGATGGAAGAAAAGCTACGGGGCTTCATGGTTCATCTCGAGGGTCCTCTCCCTTCCCCCCTTCGTTCTCTCCACCGCTTCCATTTAGATATCATCGCAGGGCTGTGACCCAAGAGGAGCGAGACATTGATTTACACCCTGACGTTGAGAAGTTAACATCCCCTTGGGGAGTTAATCCTTAATGTTGTCCGGGTCAGTAAATAAACGCAAAGTAAAAAAAAGCCAAACTGGAGGAGTTTGCAGAAAAGCTCATTCGTGCTAATTATTTCTCTCCCACCCCTCCCTTGTTAAAAGCTTCCCCACCCCTCCAATCAATTGCCACTTTAGCTAGCAGGAAGGGATGGAGGAAGTGCGAGCCTCATTAGCCTGATTGGGCCGATGTGGGAGATGGAAAGAGATCGAGTGAATGAGTGAGTAAAAGAGAAAAGGAGTCAGCTCAGTCATCAGCACTTGGCCCATCGCAGCCCCTTTGGTCTAGGCTGCATTCCCCTGTCGTCCAGAGATGTGACACCCTGTAGGCCAGGAGAGGAGGATCTGAAGCTCTCGTTCCATCTGAACTTACTTCACCGTAAGTTCAGATGGAACGAGAGCTTCAGATCCTCCTCTCCTGCTGGTAGTCAGCATTGCTGTCGGACAAATGGGCAATTTTACAGATGCCATGATTATGGCTGTGAGATTAGTGCGGCTGAACTTTGTGATTAGCCTGGCCACATATTTCTGGCTGTATAGCATCGGTATGCCCATTGACCAGTCAGAGTTCCCTCAGGCTAAAAGGAATAAAGCTGAGAGTCGCACGTTGACGAGTTTTGTGGTCGAAAACTTCCAAATCAGCTGACAATTAATGAAAAACAAACATGAGGCTTTTGCTTGCAGCACAAAAGAAGAATACAATGGCTTTGTGTGATTCAGTCATATTACCAATTAGAGAAATAGCTAGGTTGTACTGAATTGTCTTACACTGAAAAGTTTTAAAAAGTCTCACTGGCCAAGTGATATTATGCTGTCATTATAAAAAATGAAACGTTAAACTAAATTCCATTGTAAAAGAAGTTGTTTCGTTTCATATTTTTACATTTCCCACACAGGATCTCTGTGGCGATTCGTATCAACCAGCTCAGCAACCGAGTCAGGTGTTTGCTGCACAGATACTCTGCACCACTGATTGATGACCTGGAGCCACAGACTTCTTAAAGTCTGGGGCATGGCCATCCCGATGATGGGAAAATGACGCACGTCTGTGTGGTCTAAAATATGTTGACAGACTATTCAAGGAAAAGTATTCAAGTGTAAGAGACTTGCGCCTTAGACTTACTTGAATGACAGGAATAACGACTCTTTGACCTTTTGAAGAGGAGTTGGCTAATTTTAACATGATGTCAGGCTAAATGAAAGCAGTGCTATTCCCTTTGATTATCGGGTCCCCTCCCCCCGAACGGCCACACTTGACGGCCTGCCATCACAGCCTCTTCTTCCTGATTGCATCCCAGCGCCTTCCTGATCTCTGTCCAAGAACTCCGTGTCTCTCCCCGACCTTGTTTCCGTGCACAATAAATTGACCGAGCGCGAACAACAATGCACACTTTTTGGAGACACTTCTGCAAAGTCACTCATAGTGTTGAGCTCAGCTGCGCACGCGAGCGCAGTTCGGGGGTTCGAGGGAGGAGTTCAAACGCTGCCCAACACAAGTGCGTCCGTGCACCTGGCCCGTTGCCTCGTGAAATGTCAGATTGTCTGCTTTGTTCTCGGACTTCGCTACCCCAGCGATGGAAAGTCCAGCCAATGATTCATTTATAGATCGCATTAAAAAAACAGTAAATGCGCGAACTTCACAGAGAAACGGGATTTGCGGCTAAGTGCAAGTGGAACGTTCGTGGTCCTGCAAGACTGAATCCATCACAGATTCAGGCTTGTTTGAAAAATGTGGAATCTGTGTGCCATCCATCCATCCATCCATCCATCCATCCATCCATCCATCCATCCATCCATCCATCCATCCATCCATTATCCATCCATCCATCCATGCATCCGTCCATCATCCATCCATCCATCCATTATCCATCCATCCATCCATCCATCCATCCATCCATCCATCCATCCGTCCATCCATCCGTCCATCCATTAACCATCCATCCATCCATCATCCATCCATCCATCCATTATCCATCCATCCGTCCATCCATCCATCCATTATCCATCCATCCGTCCATCCATCATCCATCCGTCCATCCATCCATCCATCATTCCGTCCATCCATCCGTCCATCCGTCCATCCGTCCATCCATTATTTTACCCACTTTTCACCAGAACGGTGTTACAAGAGAGCCTGCCAGTCACACCTAGGGGTGATTTGGAGTCTCCAATCAACCATTTGGACTGCACCTGGAGATACCATAAAATAACCAGCATACAAGCCCAGGACCTTGTAGTTGTGAGGCAACCCTGTGTGTGTATTTCATCAAGGGGTGTAGCTGTAAATTGTGGTAATAGTTGAGGGTAAGACCTGACAATGCGAGATGAACTCTCCGTGGCTTTGAGAGCATGAACAGAAAGGTTTGCTCCGTTTTCAGCCTTTAACCGAAAACATGAAATGGTGATGAACAACTGTTGAGAGGTTGCGATGGGTCTGGATACAGAACTGAGGCGGAGGGGATCAGGGATGTAAGCTGGTGTCAGTCCATGTGCCGCTTTACAAACAACTGAAAGAATCTCCAAATGGGTTGATATCAGATGCTGCTGGGTGATCTGACAAGCACTTCATTTGAAGCCTGCTAAGGACATTTGACATCCAAATTGGCTGACTAAATGCGAGGGCACTGGCGTTGTTTAAAGCCAGTCCTCTGTGACTGCGGCAGCTTGACAGCAGTGTGCCATTTTTGTAATGCAGCCGGTTTATATGAGCGGACGTATATGTGTTCCACTCTGCAGGGCAGAGTTCAATTTTCTGTACTATCCGGCTTAATGCACTCCTTAGTGTAGCAATTATGGTTTGCATCCCCAGCTCCTTATGACAATAATAGTGTGCCGCCTGCCCCCTCTTTCCAAATATTGGTACTGGTGCCAGGCAAGCTATCAGCCCAGCGTTATAAAGCTTTGGCTGAGCATCCCGAGTCTGCATCTCCTTGGCTCCCCGGGTCAAGTACTTGAACAGCTCCCAAATAAAAGAAGCATGCTACAGTGCAGTCACAAACACCTGATGAATTGCCTCCTCTAATGTGTTTATCAATCTCTGACGATTGATGCTTTTCAGTTCGGCCTCTGTCATTTGAATCCAACCACGTGTCACCGAGTGAGCCGAGCGAAAGTGGAACGCGGGCATGGGAAATCATTTCGTATGGAAATTAAAAGCACATCGGGGGAAGATTATCCTCATTGTACGCAGTGTTATTTGAATAATCAAGTATAATTCAGCCCGACAATGAGCCCCCATTTTCTCCCATCTTTGTAATCATGGCTTAGCGAACAAAGTACAAAGGATGTAGCACTGTAACCTCCAAAATGGGCTTTAATCTAAACCCGAGTCCTCTCTCTCCGTCCCTCCACCAGCAAACACGAGAGGCGGTCGCCCGCGCGCGTGTGCCCGTCGCCCTCGGCGATGCTTTGTCACGTAATCGCACATACGCACACTCGAGTGCAGGCGGCGCGCGCCGCTCACAATTACCGTCTCGTAATTGCCGTCCATCAGGCGCCGTTGTGAAGTGGCGCCCGACGTGCATCTTGTCGGCCGCATTATCGGAGCTTGGGAGGCGACGAGTCTATTTGTGGGAGCCATTAATCCACTTACGCCACTGGCTGTCCCCGGGCCGCGCTCAGAGCGGGGCCCGGGGACGGACGGACGGACGGGTTCATGGATCGGCGGCGTCTGGGCGCACGCTACGCGACTCTGCTGCGAGCAGAACACGGCGATTAAGAGGTTAACGGCAGAAGGCCGCTGTTTCACCTGACGCCCGTGATCCTAGCCATCTCCTGACTGTTTTGAGACGGGGGGGACGGGCTGCGATGCATCAAATACCTCCTCCTTTGGTTCCTCGTCGATATCCATATTCAAGAGAGGCTAGCGCAGTACTTCAGCTCAGCTCAGTCCACAGAAGCAGAGGGCTCTGCTCTCATTGTCGGCACTGGATGTTCGGTATGGTAAGAATCCTCCCTGTGGCATTTCATACCCGGGTAATAAATAATGCACTGCGCCCCTGGAATTCTTTCTTCCTTTTCCCCTTCTCGGTTGTGATGTGGGTCTCTGTGCCGGAGCGAGGCAGGGAGACGGCCCTCCAGGGAAATCGCGAGTTGCCCCGGCCGCAACTGCCGAGGTCTGTTTGCCGTCCGGAGCGTGGCCCCGGGGAGGCGGGGCCCGGGGGAGCCGACCACGGCTGAAAAGCTGAGAGCTGCGAAGGAGCCTGTCCGGCCGGGGCCCACGGCCTCGAGTGCCGTTTGCTCACGGAATCGGCAGGTGAAACTGCATGCCCGCTTCCTCTCCACCTGAGCAGAAAGACCCGCCCCTCAGTCTATTTTTAACGTCATTTTACAGCTAATAGGAACGAGACAGGGAACGGTACGACCACCGTTTGACGTCTGAAAAAAACCCGTTCTTTTAGTCATAAACTGTGTTGTGGCGCACAGGACGAGTTTGAGTGAGAACATCCAAAGCCAAGGTGGCGAAAACGGAACACGGAGTAGCTGAGACGATGCTTTCTTTTCTCTTTCCGTCACACGCGAGGTGTTTCGCGGTGGCGCCAGTGGCTCTCTTGCTGACGGACAGCCTGCTTCATACGCTTTGGTGTTGCTCCAATCCTCCCGGGTGCCAGTGTCGTCTGTGGCTACAGAGGAACCAAGGCCGCCACGGCTTGATGTGTTGTTGTCGGATCAGTCCGCATCTCTGAGGCATTCCGCTGCTTTCTCGCAGTACGTGTACGTGTGCGTGTGTGCGTGTGTGTGCGTGGTGGGAAAAACATGATGTTGTTTGTTATCCGGCTCCATCGTAGGAGCCGGTCCCTGCGGGACCAGCAGCCCCCCCCCCCTGCGACTCGAAGGTGTACGGGTGTGCATCCAACAACAGCGACTAGCCCCGTCAATTCTGGAAGCGCAGCTGAGCCGAGGGCTCCAGTCACAGCTTTCTAAATCCGTGCACGTCTGGGGCTCGGCGGCGCTGTCCCCGTACGCCTGAGCCTGCGTTTCGGATTCGCCGTGCGTGGACGGACTGGGGGCTCCGCCCGGGGCTCGGCCCCCGGGCGGGGTCGCGGACGGGAGCGGATCCAGCACCTCAGGAGAGACGAGACTGCATCATCATGCATCTCGTCAGACGCGTGCGTTGAAAGCGGTGCGTTGACCTTTCCCCGGAGGAGCTCGTGACGCGCGCGAACGCGGGAAGACACTTAGCCGCGGGACGCAGTGTGTGTGTGTGTGTGTGTGTGTGTGTGTGTGTGGGGGGGGGGTTTGCCAGGTGTTGCTCGAGCTGGAACAATGAAGATGCCAGATAACGGCCCGTGACGGCGAAAAGCCGCCAGAACGACTGATGAGAACTGCACCGCATGGCGGTGAAGAGCACAGACGTCACTTCTACGGTTTGCATCGGCGCCCGCGCTCGCACACGCACACACACACGGGGTAGGATTTTGAATCCCTTAGATAAACAGTCACATGGAGGCAGCTCGCTTTCCTCATCCCCCTCCATCTTCCCCGCAGACAGCGCATTCTGTTCAACACGCCATCTCTGTCCGCATAAAGTATAATTCTCCCTGACTTACGCCCAGCGCAAGCAGTTCCTCTTCGACGGACACCCCCACCCCCCCCACCCCCGCCCCCCCCGCCCGTTCGTTATATTGATCCACGCTCACACGAGCGTTGGCGCTCGCTCGGAATGGGCGGCGTGTCTTCACCCATGAGCAGGGGCACGGACGCCTCCGCACGAGCGCCCTGCGCTCCCCGCCGCTCGGCCGAACGTCTCGGGACGAGGGGCGCGCGGGTGCCTCTGAAGCGGACCCGAGTGCACGGCGGCTGATGTATTCATCCGGCGTGTGTGATTTAACGAGGTCCACTCTGTCTCCTCGTAAATCACATTAATAATCTGGACTTCCCATCGATTCAATTCCCCCCTCCCCACCCCCTCCCTAAACTATCCCAGTGCATTATTTGATACATCCGGCCATTGTTTCTGATTTAATGAACCCCACGCAGACACGCACACACACACACACACGCACACACGCACACGCACCCACACACGCACAGAATTCATGATACCGCTTTTCCTTTTAGAAGTCTTTATTCATCTGTGTAGAAAAAAAGACGACAGACCAGTAATGGAATAGCATTTTGCGCCCATTTTCATGTTTATACATAAGAGAGTTTTCATCATCACGTCCGAGGGTGACACTTTTAAAGGAAAATGATTTCCGCGCGGAATGAAAGGAAGCTTTAGTGCTCTTAAAAAGAGGGAAAGAAAATGCCAACAAAGGGAATAACACGCCCTCGCCGGAGCCCGTCCAGTGTTACTGGTACACAGTAACGCAGGTTGGAAAAGAGAAAGAGAGCCACTGAAAGTAAGTATGGGTTTCAACACTCACAGACTCTATATATGTATCTATATATATGCATTTCCTTGCCGTCCGCCCCTCCCGCTCTTAATTTTCCCGCTGCGCTCCCCCCCCCCCCCCCCCCCCCCCTGAATCTCGGCCCGTTCCCTGGCGCTTCCCTTTTGAAGTGCTGCCGTCCTCGGGCCGCATCGGTGGGGTCGGTAAGGGGCTGTTTGGCCTGCGTCGAGGTGCACAGTGTCGCGGTAAGGCTGTGATCCCCGTTGGAACAGAGCCGGGGCGGACGCCGCGCCGAGGCCTGCAAGGCTGGGTGACCTGAGTCGATGGGCATGCTTCGCAGGGTGCCGCAGGTCTGATGTTTCCGAGCGGAAAAACGTGTCGGAGTGGCGGCCTTGATCACCATTTTGAATGGATTTAATTGCCCAAGCGTTTGGGCTTCACTGGCGTGTGACATTTCACCACACTGTCCATACCGCGGGGACCCTCACTGTTGTCGGGCCGTTACGTTTGTTCGGTGCCAGTATTAGAATTTGAATGTTCATTTTGCATTTAGCATTGGAACGCTAAATCTCACGGGGCCTTTCCTGAAACTGACATTTCTCTGTAGAATATATATATAGAATATCTACTGAAAAGATATTATTTGTGAGTGAATTTTAGGAAAAAAAACCGAGAAGTGCAGATTTCCACCCCCAAATTATTCACCGCTCAAAAGTCATCCCAATTGAGACTTAACCAGTCTGTGTATGATAATGGGTTGCTATTAAAAGACGCATGATTAGGTTCCGTTCACTTAATCTAATCCAATGATGAAACCAGACCGCGATGGAACGGATGCATGCAGTGCCTCTTGCAAAACTCCGCGCGGGGTGTTTGTGAACGGCCGGTCTTCGGAGCGAGCCGTTCGTCCTGCGGCGCCGGCTATCGTTCCAGCGCTCTCGACTCTCGCTTTCCTCTGATTGTCTCGCCGTGCCTGTCCCCCTCCCCGTGGTCCCGCCGTGACGCTGTCCAAAACGGTGCGGTGAACGCCGGGTGCGTCGCCTTGTCGTCCGGGTGTCCCCCGGGAGCCCCGTTGGAGACGCAGGGGGAATGACGGTGTCACATTTCCCCACCTGTCACCTCCTCTCCTCCTCTTTACGCGCCCCTTGAGCTCGTCTGCTTTGTTTTACCTCCCGCCGTACCGCCGCCTCAGCTACCTTTTTGACTGGTCGCACACCGCGCCCGGAACAACCGCCCCCCCCTTTTTTTTTTCCCCAGCCATCGCGCGCCCTCTCCCTCCTGCCATCCGTCCATCTACCCGTCGCAACACCCTCACTCTTGCTCTCCCCCTCGTTAGTCTTCCCGTGCTGTGGTTTGTGTCTCCCGTGCCTGTCAGAGCCGCTACCGCTGCTGTCAGCCCCCTCGGTGAGAACAAAGTCGTCCTCCGCTCGCGGCGCCACAAAAGACAAGAGAGAAATGAAAGGGAGGAGACTCGACTGGAAAGAAGAAAAAAAAAGGAGGACAGAAGAAAAAATTAGAAAGAGGGGGGTGAAGTAGAGGAAAAGGAGGGGAATGAGAACAGATCTTTTCACGTCAACCATGATGCTTTGTCATTTGTGGGTTATAACTGCCATTGATTTCCCCCTCTGTCATCTCTTTTTTCTATACAGCACAGATCTTACAGTTGGTAGGAAGATATGAGAGCTATCGCTATACACATCAAGTGCCTTCTCCCCATATTATAAATATATCTCCAGCTAAATCAGCTAAGCCTAGTATATCAACCTCAAATAAGTTACTGTGTATTATGAGCTGAGAAGAACAGTAGATTTGAAAGACACTGAGATATCCAAAAGAGAAACGTAACCATTTAGAACTATAAGTAGCGCTGAAAGAAGGGCTTACTGTACCGTGTAGTATACAGTAATGGAGTATAGTAGGACTTCTGTCACTCAATAGCAATGTCCAATCAACAAAGCTGAAACAGTCTTTTCTACCTAGCAAACCAATCAGAATTGAACCAGCAGAGGCACAAAGGGTACTTTGGAAACCAAGCACAAAATGGCCACCAGCCATGGTGTCATCATCTTTCAAATGGCGCCTGGCATTCGTGGCAGGGAGCATGTCCCTGGGTCATCACGTGTAGGCATAATCTATGTCGGGGATACCGCCCTCTCTGTAACCACGGTTAGTGCCATAAGTGACGTGATGGTGGCTGGTTTGGCTAAGGATGGTGCCATTGAGGGTGCCAGCTCCGTGGCTGCTCCGGTAGGTCCCGTTAGCTTGGGAGGGAGAGGAGGAGGAGGAGGGGAAAATGGTGTGGATGTAGGTGACATCCTCCAGTTTTGGCTGCAGGGGCTGATGGGCCATAGCTGTCATCTGAAATCCTGCAGGTGGGGCCCTGATCTCTAAGATGGAAGTGTCTTTCTTCGTGCCAGACTCTACATAGTCATCATAATGTTTTCCACCCCGACCCCTGTTGTATGAGCCCGAGTCCCCTGACATGTAACCTGCTCTCTGTCCATACCAGCAGAAGATGCCAAAGATTAAAAGCAGGCTTACCAATGCTGTGGCACCCCCTATGATCCCAGCCAGTGGTAGGGCTGTTAGTTCAGAGTCATGTCCCTCTTTATCTGGCCTCTCCCCTCCTGAATTGACCAGAGCCTCTCCGGTCTCTATCTGAGCACAGGCTGGGGCTGAGTCTTTGTTGTCCGTGTCCATGCTGCCAACTCGAGACAAACCCATGCTGGAGCCACCAAAGACAGGCTCCTGTCGTAGTGGCAGCAAACAGATGAGGTAATGGGACCGTGGAGTGAGCTGGGTAAGCAGGTACTGCCGCCTCTCTCCAGGTACAAGTGTCTCAGTCATAGAACCCAGAGCTGCACTACTACCCAGCCTCAGCCACGACAGGCGGATGGAAGGTGCTGGCTGTGGGCACAGCCAACTCACCAATACACTGTCTGAAGAGAGGGGTTTTAAAGTCAGCTTCAGGGCCTCGCCAGACACCTGTCCACCATCACTGGGAGGCAGAGGCATGACGAGGCCTGGCCTGGATCGCAGGGTGAAGAGGGAGCCTTGTGTGGGGATCAGCAGAGAGGAAGTGGTGGTGCTGCTATGTGGTACGGATGCCGCCGCTTGGCCCCCGCCGACGCCATCTTCACCTCCACCATCTTTCTCTGCTGGGTTCATCCCCATGCCAGTACTGGGCCCTGAAGCGGGACCCTCACACTGTTCCATCACTGAGGTCAGGTCTCTGAGGGCCTGGCCCCTGACAGCTTCAGGGCCCTGACAGGTCAGACCCCGGACTGTCACTGCGGCCCCCCGGCTGTGTAGCCAGGCGTGGAGCCAACGTAGGTTACAGCCACAGTACCAGGGGTTTCCTCGCAATAGTAGCAGCTCCAGGCTTTCTGTGTCCCTCAGAAGTCCTCGCGGAAGACTGGTGAGATTGTTTCCTGACAGATCCAGCCTCTGCAACCGCCGCATCCCGTCCAGTGCCCCCCGTGGTATGTGGGTCATTCCGTTGTCCTGCAGATGGAGTCGAACGAGGTGAGCCGACGGCAGGTTAACGGGCGGGGACTGCAGGGCGTTCCGGACCAGCGACAGCTCGGTCAAGTTGGACAGGCGGGAGAAGGTGTCGTCCGCGATGCGCGTGTTGGCCAGCAGGTTCCCATCGAGGACCAAACGCCGCAGTGAGGAGAGCCCGCGGAAGGCGTGTGTCGGAATGGTGCTGATTCTGTTGTCGTCCAGTCGCAACTCCTCCAAGGAGGCCGGCAAGCCTGCGGGGATGCTCGACAGGTGGTTCCGAGATAGAAACAGTAGTCTAAGACGTGGAGTCCCAGAAAAAGCTCGTTCCTGGATGCTAACGGTGGATATGGAATTATCATCCAGATGTAAACGTTCTAGTAATGGTAACTTGGCCAGCGCTGATCTCGGTAACGTTCGTATATTATTATCCTGTAAGTGGAGTTCCCGTAATGACGGCGGCAGGTGTATAGGGAATTCATCCAACTGGTTGGCATACAGGTAAATCACTCGTATGGAGGAGCTGCGTTCCAGGGATGGAGGCAGCCCGGCATTACTTAGCCGGTTGCTCTGCAAGTAGAGTATGGCAGCCATTAGTGGGAGAGGAGGAATTATGCTGAGGCCACGGTCGTTGCAGTAGACAAAACCCTCATCGCAGCGGCACACGGAGGGACAAACAATGCCCTCATCTCCCTCGCCCGTCTCCATGGCAATTGCCGCTGCCGCCAGCTCCAGCACCTCAGCCAATAAGGTGAGGCACAGGAGGAGCAGGAAGAGCCAATCGCGGAGTTCAGCA
The DNA here is from genome assembly GCA_029224185.1 of Karalla daura. NCBI lineage: Eukaryota > Metazoa > Chordata > Actinopteri > Chaetodontiformes > Leiognathidae > Karalla > Karalla daura. The sequence continues at coordinate 25,951,766 of CM055195.1, forward strand.
AGACTCTCGGCTGCCATGTTGTTGCACCGCTCCTGATTGAGAGAGAGGAAACGGGAAAGTGGATTAAAGCGAGCACAATGGCTTCAACTCACAGATCCCAAAATCAAAGCAGAAACAATGAATTCACTTCAGAAGAGGAACTAGAACGAGTTCTTGGCTTTAAATAAAGACAATGTAGGACAAACCACACAGAGTAAACTGCCTATTCAAAACGCTGTTTTCTACCAGCTGTTCATAACTATGTTTTCGAAGTCTAAAATTAGAGAACATTTGAGAATTGAACGGGCCGATGTAGTTCAGAGGAGCTGCCTTGTGTTATGTGGGTCAGAGTGACCAAGCATAAGAAAAAATGGACACTTGGAGGCAGAGAGTGCGATGAAGGGTGGAGTGACCAGGCGAGGAAGATTACAAAAATCAGTGAAAGGAAAAAGGGGATGAGAGTGATGGAGAAAATGGGCGCCGACTGTTGCGGGGAGGGGAAATAAGGCAGGGAGGATTTTTTTTTTTCCCGAGGAGATTAACTGAAATGGAGTGAGTGACGTGAAACTAAACTGGAGGGGAGATCTGGGAGAGGGAAATCGGATTAATTGCCCACAGCGCTGTTGATAGCATTTAGACAACAGGGACGGTAAACGTGTCCTGACTGCTATACGTCTGACCCCCCCGTGGAATGGTAAAGCGGATGCAAAAGCCGCCGTGTCGCCGGGCCCCCCTTGTTTGAGGCCATGGCCGAAACCTACACAGGGAAGTGTACGTTGGCGTTCACGTTGGCCCGACAGTCTCAGCGCAAGCTGACATGTATAATGCATGTCCTCTCTTGGTTGTTATTGTTCGTAAAATTTCTATAAATTATTCAGGCAAGCGGTCCTGAGATCCCCGGAAATGTTTCAGTGAGATGTTTTACAGAGGGGCGTTTTTCCTGCAACGTTAATACGTTCCTCGGTCGACGTTTTATGACTTGTTTCCCGGCGAGTCCCCGACGCCAGCATCAGCAACATGAATTTACAATTCAGATAAAATGATCTCTGTGCGCACACGTTCGCCGCACGCTATTTATGGAATGTGAATGATATACAGTGGTGAAAGTTGTGGAAATTACATCGTGGCTTAGTCTCGTTTGAATCCTGCCTTTTGGGTAGCCCAGGGCTGGGAAATGTGCCCTGATGTGAAATGCCTGACATGATTTGACAGCACATTTGATAAACAAATCCTCTAAAGGCAAGTCTTTTTTTCTTTTTTTCCCCCTCCCCTCCCGCACACGCATGTGTGTGTGTGTGTGTGTGTGTTTGTGTGCTCAAATGTGAACTCGGCGCTAGATGCAAAATTGCCCCTTGGCTGCAGTCAAAATCCATGCAAAGCAAACAAGAGATGGCAACAATAGAGGAGACGGAGGGGAGGTGGGTGCGAGGGAGGGATGACAAGGAGACAGATGGAGTGTTGGACAGTCCGTCAAAAGAGGAGAAGGGGAAACGAGTCTCTGGCAGTCAAGACTCGAGTCGGCTGCAGTTTGCTGCCATAAGAATTGCCTGGCCTTGAATTTTTTATGGTACATGGGTGTGGAAATCGCTACATTTGTGCATTTCTCCATGCCTTTTTTGTGCATCTTAAAGTGTGCTCGTACGAAAGAGATCAATCGGCGCCCGCCTCTGCTCAACACAGGCCGTGTTTGATATGTCGGGGCGCAAAAGCATGCGCGCCGCACAGCTAGGCTCCTGCCCAGACTTTTCTCCCGTTCTGAGGGTATTTTTAAGTTTGAATCTGACTGCATCCCAGCGTTTCCTGAATCCGAGCCAAAAGAACGAAAGAAAATGTAGGGGAGATGAATGCGGGCCCTCGTGAGAGTGTCAAGGTAGGAGCTGCATGCTGGGAGTCCTCTATGAATATCAACACATGCTAGCATATGCCTCGGTGCCACACTATCCCCGCGTCTCTTTCATAAATATCCTCTTGGCAGGAGGACGTGCGTGCGTTTGTGCCTACATGCCAGCGCCTCCGATCGACACCTCCTCTTAATGATTAGACTCTCTGTGTCCCGCCTTCCCCCAGGTTTGTTTGCTCGCTCTCTCCAACTGTGTCTGTCTTCCTCTCGCCGCACTCGCCTCTCTCTGTGTCTATCTTTCACACCATCTACCTCTCCCACTGGCCCAAGCGCCACCTCCTCCCCTTCATAATCTTTCATTATATCCACTCTCAGGTTTGTTTACAGAAGTGTCTGTGCAGTCGTCGTCCCCCTCTCCTCCCGCGCCTCTCTCTCTCTCTCTCTCTCTCTCTCTTTCTAATCCCTTTTATCGTTTCCTCTCCAGCCGTCTGTTGATTTCTACACACTGAGATTGGATCAATCAGCTCTGCCTCAGTCCTCTCGCCTAGACCTCCTCTCTCGTCTCCCCTCCATGACAACTTTCTCTTTTTCATTTAGATGCAGCACACCCCCCCCCTCCACCCCCCCCCCCCCCCCCCCCCTCCATTCCCTTTCTCACTCTAGGGCTCAGCGTTCCTGCCTCTGCATTCGCCTTCCTCTTCCTTTGTGCTGTCCTTTTCTCCCTAACATTTCAATCATGTTCTGAAATAAAAGGCTTTGTCGGAGCACAGAGCCAGTGTGTGTTTGTGCTTTTTCCTTCCCCCTACACTGTAGCCAGAAGGAAGACGTCGGCAGTGTTGGTCTTCATCGCTGTGAATGCAGGGACGTGGTGTGTAAAAGGGCTAAGCAAACCGGGGCGTGATCGCAGAGGGCTTGCTAACCTGCGCAGTCCCTCTGCCTCTCTCGTCTGTCACAGCCTCGTTTTTCCCTCACCAAGGAAGGGGCGTATTTGTGCGTCTCTTTGTGCGACTGAGAGTGAAGCTCTGGATCTCTGTGTGATAGCGCGGTGTCCTCAGTCCTCTTTGCAACGCTCACAAGAGTAGCTCTGGTCCTCGGGGTCGTTGAATCTTCCCCAGCTTGGGTGACTGATGATAGGGATGATGATAGCCTGTACTCCAGGGCTGCACAAGTGGCAACACCAGCATGGCTCAAAGCCGTCTCGGTACCCACATTAGCGTGTCGTGCATGTGTGTGGGCGTGTGTGTGTGTGTGTGTGTCTGTCTTACTGCCAAGCTTTTTCTCTCTCTGGGGTAAGGGGCTTTTAGGCCTGCCAACTCAAGTCATCCTCAACAAGGGTCCAGAGGCCTAATTCTGAAACCGCCACTCCACACCCAAATGCTACAGATGGGCAGACAGTCGGAAGATGGTCGGGGGCTCAAAGGTCCTTCTTCGAAGTCAAAAACAATCCTGGATGCCCATGCAAACACTGGGCCATTCAAGACCAGCACTGCGCCCCGCTACACTGCATTACCAGGTGGCCGTTTCAATTAATGAGCAGCTGGAGCACAAGTGAGGTCTTTACCGCTCAAGTCAAGTCCAGCACAGAGTCCTTATGCTGTGTTGTTAGGGCTGCATGATAACAGACATTACAATATGGATTTCACACCTTGCTGATGACGGGTTGGCTCGGTGCAAAGCAGAGGCTGTAAGAGTTGGATTCAGGTCCCCGCTCCCGCCTCTTCTCTCAGCCTCGGCCCTCGCTCCCCTTCAGTTCACGGCGCATCGTCCTCAGAGGGGGGGGCCCAGGCGAATGACAGCGCGCACTGTATTTTAGTCCCTGCGAGCGGCGCAGCGGTGGCCGGCCACGTGGCCCGGGGCGGCGAGCTGTCCCACAGAAACCCAGCGCCGTCTTCTGTCCTCGAGGTGGCCCGGAGTGGCGTTTGCTTCAGCAGGGCAGCCGGCTGAGTGCTGGTGAACACCACCCTGGGAGGAGACAGCGGACACAAACACGCGGTTACAGTCTTCATTTCATTATGCCAGCATACACACACACACACACACACACAATTGTATGAAATGTATGGGCCTGTGTCTCCTGAGCCAAGCCACTTGCAAAACCAAATCTCAGAGAAACAAGAGAACATACATGTCAACTTCTCAGCTGTACATTTAATTTAATGACCTGTTATAGTTGCACTCATTTGAAGGTATAAACCCTGTTCCAAGGTTTTTATAACTCTGGCCTGCTGGTCTTTTTTTGTGTCCATTTCACCAACATCAGCCTTGGATATTCCCATCGTATTTCTAAGGTTTTAGCTCGGCTTGGTTCTCATTCGCCATTTTGACTGCAGCAATCTAAATGTGGCCTCGACTGACTGGGCGTGAGTCTCGGCGCATATTGATTGCCAGTCCTCCGATGACACGTCTGTGCCGGGTCCTCCTCCCGTGCTCGTTGTTTACGATCCGCTCGCTCTATTGAATCTGACAGGGAACAGTAGTACCACCCACACGTAGCGCCAGCTCTGTTCCAATCTTCATTTCGAAAAATGTGAAACTATGAGGTCCGGTTTTTTAGCGCGCTCCGTTTTCTATCAAAATTAGGGCCCGAGCACACACTGCAATCTGGCTTCTGCACCCTTGAAACACTTAGGTTTTCACTATTAAGTGAGCCCGTAATGTAGTGGCAATAAATGTAGTGTTGCCTGAATGCTTCATCTCAAATGAGTCACCCCCATGACCGTCCGGCCTCAAACATTTGCCCGGTCGTTTACGCGTCTAAGGGTAAAGACGAATCCACAGTCTCTACGCAGCTGCTGGAGTGGATTCCCGTCGAAGGGCGGCTTTCCGGCCGTCTCCACGTGACGTTTCAACAGCGGCAAAGTGTGGCCTTCCAAAAGGCGTGGGCAAAATAACGATCCCCATCAGAACGGTCATGCCTTTTTAAAATTAAGTAGCTCGCGAAAACACTTCCTGAAGGTCAACACTGCATACGCCCGACGCTAAGCTCCCGGAGGACACAAGCCTCCCATTAAGGTAACTCTATGTTTTATATCTGTGTTTTGTTTTTTTTTCCCCTCTCTCTCTCTCTCTCTCTCGTCACACAAAGCTTTAGCGCTTTCATTAGCCGCCGCGCGCTAAGTGCCTGTATCTTCAGAACGTAACCCCCCTCCCGTCCCCCCGGTGGACGGCGGCTTTAGAAATGTAAGGTTTTCATCAGGCGTGGCGGGTGCGCGGAGGCAGATTCATCAAGGCCATTAGCTGCTCTGCTGCTCGCATTCGCCCCCCCCCCTCGCTCCGTCCCGGAGTAAGTGGACGACACGGCCCACCGGGAGATTATCGCGCGTTTCGCTTGGAACGCAAACAAGAGACGAGCGAGGCTGCCCATCCTTTTCCCTTTTCTGGAGCGGTCGGCCAACTTCGCCCATACGTCCTGAGCTCAGGGGACTGCGCCTGTGTGTGTGTGTGTGTGTTTTATCTCACGTTTGGCGTTTTTTTACCGGTCCCACAAACGGAAAGGAACGTGTTTAAGTGTGCCGTTTAGCTCCCGGGGTGCAGAAGCTGGTTGGGATAAAGTGTGCGCCTTTTATGGAGCGACTCCAGCCTGCTAGCCAGCTTGTGGCGCGGTAAACGTGATTTTTATGTGTGCACGGTGCGGCTAACGCCCGGGCCGACGGGACCGAATGCTAAAAGGACGCCGTTCGTCAAGCGGGTCGACTTTGGCGCTCTCCCATCGTTCCATTCGTTCGTAAGTGCGGCGTCTTAATATTTCGACATGACCGGATCCTCTCCCGCTTTCAGGCGGAGGCCGGGGGGGGGGGGGGGGGGGGGGGGTTCGAAAGCGGCTTTGAAGCCAAACCACAATTCAGATGAAGGCTTTTAATAGGATGCCGGCGGTCACGTAGCGACGGCAATTTTCACCTTCAATAACGCGAGCTGTCGCTTTTAAAACCCCCCCCCCCCCACCCTCCCCCACCAATCGGCGGCGGGGTTCGGTCCGGAGCAACCCCTGAATTTGCATCGTATCTCAGGTTACATTTCTCTCCGAGAGAACAGTTTGCTCTCGAAACACCTCCTCACGAGCCCCACACCGGAGGCGCAGAGCGGAGGCAGAGCGACGAGGGGAGCGGTGCCACCACGAGCAGAGAGAGAGAGAGAGAGCGTTCGGCTCCCCCGGAAGGGGGGGGGGGGGGGACGGGGGGACAGAGATCAGTCCGCTCCCGTGATCCACTCGGCGACAACTGCTGGGCCGACGGGCTCGCTGCGGCGTGTGACTTTCACCGTGGCCTCTGCGCGGTCCCGAGGCCCTGGCTGCTCGGTTGCCCCCCCTCCCACCCCCTCCTCTGCGCGTTAACGACCAGAGAGCGTATAGGGGTGTCAACGCTGTGCTCGTGCGCGGTCACCTCGCAGAATTGGCGGGCGGAGGCGAGACGTGGGGCGGAGACGCCACAGGTGCGTGCGCCTTCGCCTCCGGGCGGTGGGAGAGAGGCGACGCGACCACGAAAGGTCCACGCGCTGGCCTCTTGGTCGTCCCTTCTGCTTGCGAATGGCCCGAAACAGCGGGGCGGTTTGCTTTTCGCTCAGATTCCCCCCCGCGCAACCTTCCAGCCGCACTTGAACAGATTTGGAGCGCGGCGGTGGGCGGCGGCGAGGAATCGCCGATATCCAGTCTCCATTCCCATTCAGCCGTCCGCGTCATTGGGAAAATGGGACGCAAAGAAAAGCGACAGCTGGGGAGCTAGGAAGGCAGGGTGCGAGGGAGTAGGAGCCCAGGGATTAATAGTTTGGGGGTGGTGGGTGGTGGGGGGGAGGGGGGGGGGACCAAAGTCTGAGCACTTTGTAATCATGCGGCTGCCTAACCCCGGTGTTAGCGAGGTTGATGAGCGCACGTCCCTGCTGACACGCGCGCGCTCTCTCCACATCCGCTCCGCTGAATATTAATGCGGGAGGAGAGAGAACTCCTCCGAGCCCCATTGTCAGACGGGCCCTATTGTTCTCCGCTGACCTCCGCCTCGCCGTGCGTGCGCGTGCGTGTTTGCGCGCGCGCGCGCGCGCTCGCCGTTAGCGCGCGGGTCCGCGTTGTGCGCTCTCGCACACACTACGCCCGCGTCTTAGGGTTACGGCGGAGGGGAGGGAGCTTTTGGGGGGGGTGGGGGGGCCCCAGCGCTGGTAATTATTTCACCTCGAGGCGCGGTCTGTAAAACGAGCACTCATTAAAACGGCCTCGCGCTTGCGTGCGTGCGCGTGTGCGCGCGCACTTGAACTCCGTTTGGAGACGCGGCAAAAATATGCAGCGGAGCAAGTGCTCGTCTTTCAATCAAGCGGTAATCTGCTGTTTACGATGTTGGGCTGTGCTCGGGGTTGTGTGTCGCCGCGTGCTCCTGGGGGTGCGTGAGCACATCTGCGAGGCCTGAGTTTGTGTAGGTGCGCGCCCGCACGGCTATAGATTTATGTGTGTGTGTGTGTGTGTGTGTGTGTGTGTGTGTGTGAGTGACTGTTTAAGTACCCCGCACACGTAACCTCCCCATCTCTGCCTCCCTGTTTCTCATTTACCAAGCTGGAGCCAGAGAGAAGGAGCGTCGGGGAAACGAGAAAACAAGTGATACGGGAGGAGGGAGGTGGGGGGGGGGGGGGGGTACTGAGGGAGAGATGGTGAAATAGAGGCAGAGGAGGGAAGGAGGAGGGTGGAGGTTTATATGGGAAAAATGAAGTGAGGCTGGAGTAAAAAGGGAGAGAGAGGAGGCGACGAGGGACGGTGGAGAAGAGGGGAAGATAGAGGAGCGGAGGCAGGAAGGTGGGGGGGGAGGCGGAGGAGGAGGAGGAGGAGGCAGCAGATTTATGAAGCCATTGGAATGTAATTTGGAGGCAGAAATTACTGTCAGCCTGAGCAAGGTTTAAAGTCAGTGAAGCCTGAATCCAGGGCCCTCCTCTGTGTGTGTACGTGTGTGTGTGTGTGGCAAGTATCACAGACAAATGGATAGCAAATGTGATGCAGAATAATACCTCAGAAGCTCTGCAGTTACTTGTCATACACACTGAGCCCCAGCTTTGTGTGTATATGTGTGCATGTGTGTGCGTGTGTGTGCGTGTGCGCGCACGTGCGTGCGTGTACACTTTTACCACTCCTCCATGCATGAGTGACGTGACTACATGGCATCGGAACATAACACAGCATTCATATTTAACAGCTCATATTTCATCTATGCTTGGAGACACACACACACACGCACGCACACGCACGCACACACACGCGCACACACTTGCGGAGGCACTGAATTCTTGTCAGGCTCCGAAGGCCGCGACTCCGGTAGGCTCGGTGGAGGGTGTCGGCGTGGACCGAGCGAAGGCTGGAGGGAGAGAAAAAGACGGCGAGATCGCGTCAAGGATAGACGGAGAGAGGGGAAGAAAGGTAGAGGTGGGAAATGAAAGAGAGGGAGAGGGAGGGAGGGAGAGGGAGGGAGAGGGAAGGAGGGAGAGACTCCTCTGATGGCTAAAAAGAAGAGAGAGGGATGTGACTGGCTTTCCAACGCGGCAGCACACAGCTCCCATTTAGCATGGGAGGGAGGGCCGGGTGAAGGAGAGAGAGATGAGGGGGAGCGACGGAGCAAGGATAAGCAGCGGGGATGTGAGGGGAGGCTCTGGGCTCTGGGCTCTGGGCTCTGGGCTCTGGGCTCTGGGCTCTGGGCTCTGGGCTCTGGGCTCTGGGCTCTGGGCTCTGGGCTCTGGGCTCTGGGCTCTGGGCTCTGGGCTCTCTCCGTGGGCTGGCTCCGTCCCCGCTGACCGATTCCTCCCCCGCACTCCTCGTCCATCCGCCGCGGCCGACGGGCGATCGACAGCCGGCGCTCTTTCCCGCGTCTTTGCCCGGGCCGCCGAGCCGACCCCCCCCACCGGAGACGCCTCCGACCCCCCCCACCGGAGACGCCTCCAGAGACGTGAAACAACTTCAGGTTTCGGAGCGGGAAGACGTATCGCGATCTCGTGAAGCGAGCCAAGCACACATCAGGCGGGAGGTGGAGATGGGGGGGGGGGGGGGGGGGGGGGGGTGTGAATCATTAGTCGCGGGGCCGTTTCCATGCATGGATTAGCTTGGCGCGCTATGAAGCGCTCACGCCGCTCCGGCAACAAAAGCGTCCATAAAAACACGGCCCGCTTGTTTGCTTCTGACGATCATTTCCCTCCGTCCGTCTCGCGGCCCGCGGAACACACGCGGTTGAATATCGGAAAACACATCGATGTGTTTGGACGCCGAATCCGAGGAGGGTGAAGGCGGGGAAGACGCTCTGTGCGGGTCGCCAGTCCGTCATAGCACACACACGCGCGCACACGCGCGCACACACGCAGGCCATTCACTATGTCACTCACACAAAACGGCATTCAGAGCCAGGGCCGTCCAGGCCCAGCCCGAACACGATCCTCGCGGGGTTTCTGCCTCCGTCAGCACAATGTGTACACACACGCAAACCCAGCGTCTCCGTCCCTCACGCACACACACACGCGACTCTTGTTGCTCTTTTGACCCGAGAGCTCACGCCCCCCGCCCCCCCCGCCTCCCACCTCTCTCGCGCCGTACACTCACACAAACACATCACTGCCTCTGTTCTTTGTTCTTGCGGCCCGCGATAATGATAGCAACACCATGATGCACTGTGACAACGCTGCCTCCCGCTTACTCCCCATAGCGCTTCACACCACCGCCGTACAATCTCTGCCTCTGTCTCTCTGTCTGCGCCCACCCCCCCACACACACGCACACGTCTCTCAGAACAGTGTTGAGGTCAATTATCTCTGAATTTGCTTATCCGGTAGTCTGACTAGTTCGGAAGGTGCGAAGTAGCATTTGTGTGGATTCTTCGGCGACATTCACCCCTCTTCAACACCTTTCCCTCCAGTACACGCGTCCTTATTTGAACATATTTAGACATTGCTACTGTCAGATATCGCTTCTCTCCACTTCCCCCCCCCTTTTTCTTCCCCCTGCTCTCACGACTGCTTTTCACGTGACCCGGGGAGACGAGCACGTTATCTTTTTGTCCTCTTCCTACGCCGATATTCGTCGCAGCGTGAATCGGGATGTCTTTTGCCAGTCGGAGAGGAGTACCCGGCGCCCGGATTCACAGCCTGAATGGCCAGGAATTGCGCGAGCTGCGAACGGGGGAAATGCATTCAAATCGATCGGCTGTGCCGAAGAGACACCCCCCCCCCACCGGCGGCCGGTTTCCTCCAGATCCATTCACGAGCTGACGTCCCGCGTTCTGCGCGCCTCTTCTTCCGCGCCTCGCAGGTGCGCCCCTCAAAGGGCCTCGCGACCGCGCCGCTCGCCACAGATCCGATCACTGGGGGCGCTCCAGGCGCCCGCCAAGCACAATACGACCGGCCCCTGCTCCGCGCGCTCGCCTCACGTCACTCTACACAATACAGTGCTATGACGTCAGGGGGTCGTGACGGGGGACACGCGACAGTCGCCAAGGTTTGCATGGCGTTTTCGGTCGTGTGGATCCAAGGAAGGCGTTTTCCTGTCTCTCCTGTCTTTCATTAGCAACCTGACCATTTTCCATGCCAACGGGGGCTCACATGTAGCCACCCACCCCTCTCGCCTCTCTCGCTCGCGACGAGGGGGCGTCCGGGCGCAGGGAGGGAAATGTATGGGCCGGACGCCCTGGCGCTACAACGCGCCCCCACCCCCCCCACCTGCACGCACGCCCCGTCTACCGGGAGGCGCTCTTAGATGGGTCACGATAACTCGCGCTGGGTTGAGCTCGGCACTTACGCTTTCGGAGCAGAGTCCCTGGAGTGCTCTACGTGTGTTTGTGTAACCGCGTGTGCGTGTGCGTGCGTGCGTGCGTGCGTGTGTGCGGAGACGGACCAAACGAGTCATTTCTCCCAATAAGACGAGGTGGAGGCGCCGTGCCCGCATGCCCGACACGTCCGCGCAGCCTGGTCCGGAGTCGGATCTCGCAGGCCGCGACTCGCGCAGGCTGTTGTGTCGTCGCACTGGAACGCTGTGGCGCCGGCTCCGGATTTCGCGTTCCGAGATCCGACCTGGAAGCGGCGAAGCCCCGAGTTCCGACGCGTAGGGTGGAACAAGAGCAAGAGCGGAGCTCCGCGCCACACGTGGGAAAATCCATTCCCATCGTCCTTTATCTTCCCCCGCTTTGCACCGTACTGGTGCCCGTGGAGCTCCATCTCCAGCTCACACAGGGCACGCACACACACACACACACACACACACACACACACACAGAACTAGACGAGACAATTCGGTCTCCCTTCTCTAGCCACTCAGCCTCACTCCCTGAGGGCGATTTGGGCAAGTCTTATTTTAGAATTGCGCTCTGCGAGGAGACCCCGCCCCCCCCCCCCAAAAGACGCCGGCGCCCGGGGGGGGGGGGGGGGGCGCTGCCAGCCCAAAGGGCGCACAGCTGGTCCCCAAATCCAGAGTTCCGTTTGAGGAAAAAAAAAACGAAACGAGACAACAAAAAACGCAGGAGTTGCGAGCGAATCGCACTAATTCCGGCCGCGGGCGCCGCTCTCTGGCGGCCGCCGCAGATGTGAGTGCCTCTACGTTGGAACACGTAGGCAGCGACGCGGTTACAAACCCTCCGCATCCCCAGCCCCGTGCGAGGGGCTCGGGCTGCGGGCCGGCAAAAGAGAGCTCCGGAGTGGGTGCGACGCGAAACGAGGGCCGGGGTGAAAACGGACGGATGTCGCAGGTCGCGGTCAGAGATGGGGGGGGGGGGGGGGTCTGACGACGGGCCCTTTATCCCGGAAATAATCCCGGGGCCCGTAGGTGCTGATTTATTCATTAGTGCTCTCACAGCCGTCCCTCTCCATTAGCTCCCTCAGCCTTTGATCCGGGGAGGATCAAAAGGAAATCACTCCCTCGCATCGGATGAACTCCTCCGCGTCTTTGCCTCTCGCCGCCGGGTCTTTTGGCCTCCCCGCGTCTGTTTTTGACACGCTCTCCCCGAGGTGGAGGTGTGAACCCCACCCCCCCCCACCCCTCCCCCACCCCCCGTGTCAGTTTTTCCAGTTTTCCTCCTTACCCTCATCCCGCGGCTACCGGGTCGCTTCCGCTCAATGGCAGTGGCCGGTATCTCTGGCGGCGTCTGACTGGTCCAAAGGCGGAGCACAGGTGCTCCGAGGTCATCCCTCTCTCCTCTGAACCCCTCTTTATGCGACTCCTGCTCTCCCTGACCCGCCTGCCTCTCCCACACTATCCCCTGCTCCAACTAATGGACTGACACGCACGCACGCGTGGCCGCTGTGTGTGTGTGTGTGTGTGTGCGTCAGGAAGCCTCCCAAATTGTTCAAACCCCTCCCTCGTGCAATGCATCTCTCCGACGTTCCTATCCGGCATCTACCGCGGGATGTGTTTGTTTCAGGTTTCCTGGTGATCTTGTTTGTTCCGTCTTTGAGGGACGGTCCCAGCCAAAACACGGCACGGCCTCAATTGTGGAAAAGCGCGCTCTGCGTTAGTGCCGTGCCGCCTCCCGCGATGGGTTGCCTAAGGCCCTACGCTGAGACGGCGACAAGGGCCGCACTGGATCGATGGTGAAATGTCCCGATATGGAGCTCTGCAGGATCGTAACGGCAGGATGGAAACTGTGTGTGTGCGGGGAATGGTCAGCACTGTTGGCTCACACCAAGAGAGTGACGGGATTGGTTGGATGGAGGTGCGGAGTATGTGTGTGCTCCCTGTGTCTTTGATGCCCGGGAGACGCGCAGTTCTAAGCAGACTGGAGAGCGGAGCGGTCCGGGGCGTATTCCCCGCCTTCATCCTTTCGCGTGCTGCGGATGGATTCGAGTGAAACCCTGCCACGCTGAGGTACAGAGCAGTCGATGTAATTGGGGGGCCGGAAGGTGGAGAGGGGAATTTCGCCCTCGAACAAACTACACATTGCACGAATCAATCCCGATGCTTCGTCAATGTCGGATTTCACACCGGCAACGTTCGGTCTCGAACTCCTCTTCTGAAGAATCCACCTCCCACTGCCCCTGGCCACCTGATGAAGCTATCCACTCCGATTCTGCCCGCGTGCCTCTAAGCCAGCCGGCTAAGTCGCTGAACGTCCCCTCGTGTCGCTCGCCGCCGAGCAGATGTGTGTGTGGCGGGCTTCCCTGAGCTCTGCCCTGCAAAAACGGGCCCCGGACGAGGCCACACGGGCCGCTGGACAGCTTAGCGGCGAGCTGAAACTGGCTCCCCCAAAGCTCCGTAAAGCCGACATGGATCACAGGACTCGCTCCGCGCCACCCCCCCCCCCCCCCCCTCCACGTAATAGCGCGTGCCTCCGCCCGCTCCGCACCGAGGAGAATGGCCCGCGCGCTCTCGGGATCCAGCTAAATAATGCATCGCTCTTTTAAGAGGGGGGCGATGAGTCAATCGGCTGGATCTAGCCCTGAAAGAGAAAACAGGCCTCTCTCGTGGAGAGGCCCTAAATCACTGACTCCCGCTGACAGAGAGCAGCAGGGACGGACAAAAGAGACAAATGCCACAAGATGGCAGTCACAATACCCCACAAAACCCACAGGTTTGGGCTGCAACGCTAACGCATCGCGTACAATCGCTCATCTCCTCTGACATCTGTTTTCTCTTGCATCCAGTTCCTTCAATCGACGGTAATTGGACTGTTGCCCCAGTGAGCTGGACGCAGCTATTCGTCCACGGGGATTTGTGAGTGTGCGGCGGGCTAAGATGATGGATGGATGGCGGCCTCAGGGCCGGGTTGAACTCCAGACCTGGCAACAAGTGCGATGTGTTCCCCACACGGCGCCCTGCAACAGGGCGGGCTGCAGAGAAAGCCACATATACAGTACGTATGTACGTACAGGACGACTGCCTCTGGCGGGCTACCTCGACTTGTTGTCGCGCGCCACATATTCTCCGCTCGTGTTTGATGCGCGCCACGACCATTAAGATGACAAGACAATTTCCTCCCTGGCAGATCGATAACGCACAATCTAATCTGGTTCAGCTGAGCTGACTGGTCAATGTACTTAACTGTTTACCTTCCACTGAAAGCACAAGGCCCCCCCCCCCCCCCCCCCCCCCCAATACACACACACACACACACACACGCGCGCACACGCGACGGCCACAGAGAGCCCCCCGAGCTGTTCAAGGACAGCGGGGACACCTACCATTCTTTACAGGCGTGCGTATCGATTCAGATGGGTCCCATTCCCAATAGTGAATCATTCATAACAGGAAATGTTAACAGGCTGCCAAAGTCGACGAGCATCGATGTGCTCAGTAACAGTCCGGCCCTGGTTTCATGCCGCTCAATTATTCACGTCGGGCGCTGAAACATTCATGCCGCGTGTCATGGCCGTAGGCATGAGAACAAAGCTGAGGGCCGCGATGTACATCCACCCTTAGCTGTGCAAGCACCAGCGGGACGAAACCAAAGGTGTTCATAGGCAGACGGGGGCACGGTACGATTCAGGGCCGCTTGAGAGCAGGCCGGCCCGCCTCTGGACAGCAGGCAAGGGGAACCGGGTCTCCCTCTCGACACCCACTGCAGTGCCAGGGGGGGCTTTCGCGTTTGACTCCACGCGACGGTATGCAGCGGCACGCGTCCCGCCCAATGAGGGGAAGGGTTCTGTAAAACTGGCTGTATGGGAGGAACCGGCGCTCGCACACACCGGCTTGCCACAAACGCCACTCGCTCTGTATCTGTTTTGCGCGGTGAAGTCATTTCGATGCCTCAGCGGTTTTGCTGCGCTGCCCCGGTGTGGCCCGAAATGTCTGAGGCGTCGCGATACGCGTTGAATCCGTTTTTTTTTTGGTTTTTTTTGGATTCCACTCACTCCTCATCAGCAGCCATCCTCTTTTACCCTGTCTGCCCCGTGGTCTCATCCCTTATGCGTTTGCAACGGGAAGCGTTTTCTGCACGCTCTGAAACGTGCTACATGAGTACCATATGTTGCTGTTAAGTCCCGTAAAGGCTTCATCCATTCATGCCGCGTTCCTCTGCCAGCAACAGACTCAGGACTGAGCCTCCACAATACAGAATATGTACGCGGAGACTCGTCCCAACTGGTGTGCACAGTAGCACATAATACAGTCATTTTGGGGGGCGGGGGGGGGGCGGGTGGCTCTCTGTTGAGGTAGATCTAGTGTAGTTTAAAATTGGACACTTTCATCGTGTTTTAGTGGTCTGGTAATTCTCAATGAGGAACCTCTTGTGAGACACAAATTGGCCTCATATCGGCACACGGAACCCGGCTGCGAGGCGACACTTTACACATGCGGAGCAGAGGCTGCTTAAACGGGGAGATTAGTCCATCAGAAATAATTCTTTGAGTTCGGCCGAGGAGCCCATGCGGCGCTGACTCCTCTAACGCGCGTGCTCGTACGAGAAGCCACTCGGGACAGCTGCGGCCCCTCGCAGGTGCCGAGGGCCGCTCCCCCGTCCCCCTCCTCGTCAGAGGTGCGAGCGGGGCCTTTTGTTCGGGATGAATGATGCCTGCAACAGATTGCAGGAAATGAAAAAAGGGCCGCCATTCACGCTCCCAGATCGTGTTGATGTCTGCTTGCCCGGGAACACCTCCACGCCCGGGTTTTATTTTTTAATTTTACTCGGCAGTTTAACAATCCGTAAGAGCCCCATTGTGCCTTTTTTTTTCTTTCTTTTTTTTCCACCCTGCTTTCAGAGCCCTTTCTTGGTTTATTGTGTTCCAAATGGAGAATTATATAAGCAGGGGCTCCTCTCCCCGCTATCGTATGGGTGAATAAAAGGAGATCAAAAGGGAGGCGATGGAGAAAGAGTGTCTGCAGCCTTCTCCTCTTCTTTATTCTCTCCACATTCTGCCAATGTGCAGTTCCCTCTAACTGCACGACTTGCCCTGGATTCTCTCTTTCTCTTTCTCCCTCTCTAGGACATTACACTTTAATCTCATGTTCTGTGCTGCTCTCTCTCTCTCTCTCTCTCTCTCTTTTTTTCTTCTCTCTTTTTTTTCTCGTGCCCCTCTTTTGGTCTCTTTGCCTCTCACTCGCTCCTCTTGTTCCCTGTTCATCCATCCATCCGTCCACCCATTCCGTCCATCTCTGCCTTTCTTCTTTAATCCTATGTTATGTACCACTTTGGCCCAGAGAATCTCATTCTAATCTGCTGCCTCAATATGGCTCTGCATTACTGCTAATCCTGTGTGTGTGTGTAGTGTGTGTGTGTGTGTGTGTGTGTGCATGCGTGTATATATATATATATATATATATAATATATATATATGTATATACTGTGTGTGTGTGTGTGTGTGTGTATTTGCATCCAATGGGAGATGTTAAATGTCTGCTAAAATGAGTTGATGACGCAACATTTGTTTGTGTCTTTTAAGTCTAGTTGCTGTCCTGCACAACATTAGAGCATCAAAGCACAGTGGCCCTATGTGTCACTGTGCGTGCGTGCGTGCGTGCGTGCGTGCGTGCGTGCGTGTGTGCAATGTTTGTGTGAGTGAGATGAGGGAGTTGGGGCGGTGTAGACATTGTAAGAAGGGCATGTCCAGTGGGAGACAGTCTTAGCCCTTCTGACAAATGCAAACACACACACACACACGCACGCACGCACTCACACGCACTCACACGCACACGCACACCCACACACACACATTGAGAGAGGATACGCAGAGACCACATGCTATTATACACACGTGAAAACACACCACCACTGCTCATATGAGAAATAGGGAGGGAGCAGCACAGAGGGATGCATGTGGGAATTGTATCTCTTCACAAACTATAATCTGTCACTTTAATCTCCCCGTGTGCCTGCAACTCTCGGAAGCCCCCTTCATTTCAGCTGGACAGGGAGGGCAGCAGGTAGCCGCTCAAATGACCACACACTCCGATAAATGCGCGCACATATATGCGCCCATGCCGGGCTTTCCCCCCCATAGTAAATGCGACGCCTGGATGGAGCATTGCGAGAGTTGGAACAGCGGCTCTGTCCGGCCGGAATGAAACGCTTTTAACCCTGCACGATTCAAAGTCACGCAGACGACACGGATCATACCTCTGCGGTCCATTTTCTGCCCGCTCCGCTCAAGTCATCCTCGACGAATGATCCCGTGAGCCTGGTGCATGAGTCCGGTGTAGTTTTGTGGCGGTAAAGTCCCGGTCAGCAGCCTCAGCCTCAGCCCCAGCCTCAGCCCCCTGCCTCAGCCTGAGCTCAGCCTCAGCCCTCAGCCTCGGCAGCCTCCTCTGGGATCTGTATCGGTGTCGGAGGATGAGTCGCTGGCTCCGCACCGGGATGAGCGCCTCTCTTATCTCCCACCCTGTCGTTTCACTCCGGGCTCCGCTCTGCCTTCGTGTGCGTGTGTGTGTGTGTGTGTGCGTATGAGAAAGAGAGGAAGACGGCGAGAGAGATGCTGCGTGTGTGTGTGTGTGTGTGTGTGTGAAAGAGAGAGAGCGGGTGAGTGAGTGAGTGAGGGAGGGAGGGACTAACCTCGCGTTAAGTCGCGTCTTTTTCTCCCCCCTCTCCCCTTCTGCGCTCCTGCCTCTGCGCCCACGTCTAACCCGCGCCAACTTCGCCCCTTCGACTCCGGCACCACCGGGCTGCCGGGATGCGCATGTCCGCCCTCGGAGGGGCGCAAAAGCGGCTCCGGTAGGTGCGACTAAATCTCTGCTTCCACCCTCCGGTCCTCGGAGCAGCGCTGCGCACTCTCTAAATAAACCAACTGCGTTTAGTGGCGGCCTGACAGGTGTCGCCTCCAGCGCGCAGCCGCTCCCCTCCGCGCGAGTGTGTGCGTGCGAGTGTGCGTGTGCGCCGGGGTTACTCTCAACAGTGGCTCTCTGAGCTCCGTTGCAAGGGTACAGCAGGTCACCACGGTCTAGCAATTACCGACAACTCACCAAGCACTAGACTGACAGGTACACACACACACACACACACACACACTCGGGTTCCTTTTAGAGGAAAATGAGCGTATTTCCTTCCTAGTGGAGAGGGAAGCGGAAAGATCTCTCCCTTGGCCAGAAAGCGACAAAAGAGACGGCTGTGTTTGCCAGAGTGACTTTGAGTTTTAATTACTACATACCGAGCAGTATTACTCTTAATAATGTCACTGACATGGCTGTGTCTCAAAGACGGGTGGGCTCGTTTAGGGTTGGAAGCCTGGCCACCAATGATTGGGAATCGGCGCAGGGTTGTGTTTGCATCCGTCCATCCATCACCCTAGCCACTTTGTACATCAACAGTGTCACAGGGGTCCGCTGGAGCCCGGCTCCAGTCCACACAGGACAGGGAGACATACAGAGGTGGCCGGTCCGTGGCAGGACACACGCACCGTAAGCTGTCACACTCGCACGTCGAGGCAATCAGAGGCGTTCAAACGGGCTCGAACATGGATGGTTTTGGACTTCGCCTGGAAAGGATCCCGCACAGACGTGGGGAGAGCGTGCGAACGGCGCATAAAAAGACCATCAGTCCAACCGGGAGTCGACGCCGAGACCTCCTTGCTGTTTGGAGACCTTGGACTGGAGCCACCGTGTCTCTGGTTGCATCTAAACACTTACTTAGCAATTCATCGGAGCCACTGTTCCGTGGCATCAAGCCGATCCGACGATATCGTGTTTTAATCTGTACTTTGTGAGCAATGATTTTTTATTTGGCTGCGAGTTGCTCCTCGCAATTAATTGCCATTTATGACCTGCGGGCCCTCCTCTTACCGAAGCATCGCCGCGGCCCGGCGCTTCGGGTGCCGCACAGGCGGCGGCGTTGAATGCGGCGGTCACCGGCAGAGGCCGAGAGCTGGACGCACACACGTAAACATGGTTTACGTACGCACGGCCGCAGAGGGCTTGCGCGGGGCCCCTCGGGGGGCCACCCCCCCCCCCGGACGCCCCGGCTGCAGCTGCACCACTAGCGCCCTCTGGCGCCCCTCCGCAGAGCTCCCCGGGTGTCGCCTGACGCAACTCCCACAGCCGGCCCCGTGGTGACATCCCAGCCGAGACCGAGTGGCTGGTGGCGACAGACGGAACGCCTCAGCTGGTGGAGAGTGCGAGATCCCATAATCAGAACTCCCCAAACTAAAACCCCCGGAAAATGTCTCTATCCTGGCAGTTGTTTACATCCATACAAATATTGATGGCACAGGCATCCGATGAGCACGCCTTCAGAGAACCGTGATAAGTGCTGAGCCGGACACCTCGCAGTGTTAAAAACTGACGAGTCTCCCTAAATGACCTCGGACGCAAAGCGATACTGGCCGCAACAAATATGCCGATACGGACGCACCTGTGACAAACTACCTCTGGCAAACGTATCGACCGGGCCCCGCCGGAAACCGGTCAGTGGTTCGTATGCCATTCCACACGTTCCAACGCAAAACCACAGAAATGCGCATAAGCAGTAGCTGCCTCTCCTCCCAGAGCACCCCAGCCTCATGACCCGCTCTTACCTGCGCCGATTATTATTTTATGACCGGAGATTGTAATGTTTCCTTGCTCATCACACAAAAAGCGATGCTTCAGTTTCTTTTTTTTTTTTTTCCTCGTCGCTTCTTTGTAATCGTCTCCTTAATGAAAAATAGCAGTCATACCCCTGTAGGAGCTATTAGCGCATCTGCGGTAAATTGCGGTAATTTATGGTCTGGCTATCCCTCATGGTATCACTTTAATAGCCCTGTGCAGGCAACTGTTGTTTTAAGTAAAAGTAGGTTAAAGCACGCAATCTCTTCAAATCCACGGTGAGAGAATGAAAAACAAA
>CM055195.1:25971362-26093862 GCA_029224185.1 Karalla daura
ATCGCGCCGAATTTCCTACAGGGCTAAAAAAAAGCCACAGTGAATTTGTGTGCGCCGACATCCCTCATCAATCCTCCACCACGGGACTGGGGGGGGGTTTGATACCCTGCGCTGGAAGTCTCCCGGTCCCTGTGCGACTGCAGCCCTCTCTCTCTCTCTCTCCCTCTCTCTCTCTCCCTCTCTCCCTCTCCCTCCCTCTCTCTTGCTCGTCTGGGATGGGGGGAAAAATGCAGGCGCAGGGCAGGCTTGTCTGCCCGCCTCTCAGAGCAAGTGAACAAGACAGCATGAATTGTGCATAGAGAGAGGGGGGGGGGGGGGCAGGAGATTGGTTTTGGGGCGCCGGGACGAGACGAGAGGCAGAGAGCACTTAGTGTACCGTCCGCGCACAGACAGTGCTGTCAGTGTCTCCGCCGCATGCATAAATTCACCTGTTTCGCAGGCGATACCCGCAGCCCCGTTACGTGCCCGTTTGTGCGGCCGGATGCATCCGCACTCACCGTTTAACAGGTTGCACGGCGCTCGTGTGCGCGCGTGTTTCATGTCTTTTGTGTGCACACAAGTGCTGACATACAGTGCAACTCTGAAGGAGTGTGTGTGTGTGTGTATGCGTGTGTGTGCGCGCGTGTGCGTGCATCCACCACCAAGACCATCCTAAATGTTGCCTTGGCAACAAGCTGACTGAAGTAAATGAGTGTCCTGGCTCTGCTGAGGATTGTGGGAAAGCAATATGCCAGCGTTCCGCCCCATTAGTTTGACGGACAGCCTGTTTGGCCTATAAGAGGTCAGCTGGCAAGGGCAGCCACATTAGTATTCCATAGGAGGGACCCCGGGATTGGTTTTACTCTAATGTCACTCTACCTGTGTTTGTGTGTGCGCGCGCGTGTGTCCTGTGTATTTTCCCGTATGTGTGGATGTGTCTGCGAGGGTGGTGGGTGGAGAGGGTCGGCAGGGAGGTAAAGCTCAGCCTGGCATGTAACATTGCAGGCAGGTGTGTGTTTGTGTGTGTGTGTGTGTGAGGGGCGAGTGTGTGTGTGTGTGCTGTGTGTGTGTGCCCTCGCTTGGGGTTGCAGGCTCCTTGCCAGGTAAGCATATCGCCAATTATCACTTCCCAGTCCCCCCGCTTCTACTCGGGCGGCCCCCTCTCTCTCTCTCTCTCCCTCCCTCCCTCCCCTCAGAATGGGTCAATACAGACCCTGTGAGGGAGACATGATACAAACATAAACTGGTCGTCCGCCTGCTTCAGCTGGCTGCACGCTGCTCCGAGGAAGCCCACACCGTTCCGTGGCACCCCCGCCTTTCCTGCATCCATCCACCGCTCCCTTTTTATCCATTCTCTCCTCTGAAGGCCGGATTAACATTCATCTCCTCCCCTTTTGTTTTTAGCCTCCCTCGCCCTCTTCACCTGCACACCTCTTTCTTCCCTCTTCTCTTGATCCCCTTCCAAACCCATTTGCCTTTGTCCAACCGCGCTTTTCAATCGCCCGTCTCGCCTCACACACTGCGCATTGTCTTTTTTTTTTATCCCGTCCCAACTCCCAGTCCCGGGAAGGACCGGGCCTTGGCCGGAGAGAACGATCATTATGTTTGCATGTTAACGATGCTTTATTAATTGGTGCGGTTTATTTTTACACATAACGCGAATTAGTGCGACTCCTCCGAAAGCATTTGGATTCATGACTAATTCATGGTAATCTGTTGATGTGTGTTGGCGGCAGTAGGTGTGTGGCTCATTGTTGCGCAGCTCGGGCCCTACATTGAAATGCTGTGGAGTCAGCGGAGTATGAACAACAAGTAGCCTTTGACACGGCAGTCACGCTTACTTAGTTTAGGCCTTCCCCTTTGCCGCTGTCTAAGTGAGGGAAACATCAATACCGATGCACAGCTCCGTATATTGAGCCGATATGAGTTTCTATTTATTATCTCCAAAGGGAAATTGATTTGCAGTGAAGGCACAGATATAAAGAAAAAAAAGAGCCTCCGCACCGCTGCTTCAAAGCAGGCTTAACATTAAGCTGCACATAAGAAAGGAACAGCATCTGTAGCATTTATGTGCACTGCTTTGTGCTCACCCAAAATTACAATGACCACAGAGAGCACTTACGGTGATTCATGGTTCATTCTGGACTCAATAAACACCCAAAAACACCTCTTTACGTTCACTGTGCCGCGAGGTCGTCCATAGGAGACCGCACACGGCCTCTCGCTCTTCCAAGTTCCAAGTCGTCCAAGCAGCCACGGGCTGTGGGCGCTGGACTGCGTCTCCACCCGTCCTTACCTGGCGTAGCCAAACCCCTTCACAGAGGCTCCCCGCAAATGACAGATGCCCGGTGCTCACTGGCTAACTTCATCATTTCAGAAGGTTCAGGGTAACCTGGAGGAAAGATCCATTTAAAGCTCTAGATGATCTTGCTTCTCCTAGTCACAGACCGTCCCCGGCTAATAGACCTGTACGTCACTGTGCTGAAGGAGCGCCTCTGGTGCGGCCTCGCTTCAAACGCGTCTTTCATCCCCCACCCCCCCCCCCCCCCTTCCCGTTCGCGAATCCCCACTTGGTATTTCTGGCTTCACTGAAGTGACAGAGCGGTGTCTGAATCCCCTCAGTGGCGCGCGGCGCTCACGCTGGGCTATTACACCGGCTCCCACCAAGCCGCACGTTACCCGCGCTCTGAAGGAGCACTAACGCGAGCTGTCTTCACCGAGTGTAGTCGGAGGGGAGCGCTCAGGTGGGAGCCGCAGAGGAAATGAAAAGGCGCATGGATATTAATAACCTCGCTCGGCGGGTTCAGGCAGTGTCCAGAGAGAGAGAGAGAGAGAGAGAGACAGAGAGAGCGAGAGAGGGAGGGTTTACTCTGTGGTCTGCCTTTTCATCTCCGTCTGGCATGGGCCGCTCTAGCCTAAAAATGAGACAGCTGTGTCATAAACTTCTTTGTGCAATCAAGGCATACATTATTGAGCAGCCTTGCATGCCCATTGCTGTTTTGCAGGCCTACATTACCGCTGACCTGCAGCGAGGGCTAGCTTAGGAGGAAGGTGAACTCCACCTAATCCTCCGACTGCCTGGTCCCCGAAGAGGTCAGATTGACAGATGAAAATGGGAAAAACGCAGACATCTCCCGAACGTACGCGCCGGCATGCGTGGAAACCGGTTCAAAGCCAGAACTATCGATCTCCCCCAGACACGTGTTGCCGCTGCCTTTGCCTCAACCTTCAATTTGAAAGACCTGTTGCGGTCTTCATTGACGACGGAGCAGAAATAATTCAGCTCCATCGATGCTGCCAGGAGTAAGCGCAAGTGCCGAGGCCAGAGCGCGGACACATGGAGCCGCGAATTAGTCGGGTTTCCAAAGGTCACGCAGGAATCAGCGGGCTAGATATCTTTTTTATTTTTAGCTTTTTATCTGCTAGGACACGTGTAACCTAAAGACGGCCCAGAGCCGCATGCGCTGCGTGCTGCATTGCGCGCGCTACGTGTGCGGGCCTCACGGTGTCCTTCGCCTTTAACTGCAGCCTAACATTGCAGCACAGTGTGTGTGTGTGTGTGTGTGTGTGTGCGTGTGTGTGTGTGCGTGTGTGTGGGACTGAGCTGAGCTGAGCGGTAGTTAGGTCAAAAAGCATTGCTGTTGCTCAAGGCTATGCAGTCCACTCATAAAGACGTGGGGGAAAGGCCATTTTTCAGTGTCGCGCACACACACACACACACACACGCACACACACACACACAAGCAAACGTGTGAGCGCGCACACAGTCAGATATCTATCAAACATGCTCCGCGAGACGAAACAGAAGCCCGGCGTCGGTTTACATTTCACTTCAGCTTCCCTTTCTCCTCTCTTTTGACTCTGTTTTCTTGCCTGTTTCCTTATCTCCCCGCAGACTATTTTTACATCTGCTGCTCTCTCCCTCACCCCCCCCCGCCCCCCCTCCCTTCTCTTTTCCATCTCTCGCTCTTATCACACTTGTTCTCTATTTCAGAGCCGTGCTGCCTTAAAGTTGCTGCGTGCCACCTCAAGGGCTCTTCGCACGTCGCGCGCGCGCACACACCCGCTCGGTAAACACTCCGGCGCACGGTGGCACATACGCTCTGATATGCACGCCGGCAGTATTTCACCCAAGCGCGCGCGCGCGCACACTCATACACACACACGCGCGCGCGCGCAGACGTAGACAGAGAGCGCGAGCTCGTCTCTCCGCACCCCGGGGGGGGTAGCCGGCGTTTCAGAGCCTCCCTTTCACGCCCCGGCACCCGTGCCCAGCCCGCGCCACCTTAACACACAATCGCCGCTCCGACAGCGCCGGTGCCGGGGTGCGCCGCCGCGACAGCCGGCGCCGTGCACGCAGTCAGACGGAGACGAGGGCCACGGGCCAGAGCGCCGAGCTGCGACATATGGATCTGCGATGTCGCACTGTTGTCGCCCCCCCCCCCCCCCCCCCAGCGCCGACAAGCCGCGCGGTGCGCCGGGCGGAACGAGCAGCCCTGACAGATGCGCTTCATTCCGGGTTAATTATGAATTGTTTACACCCGGGCTCCTACATTAGACATGACGTTAGGGTCTGGAGTCTGGATCGTACAGGGATGCCAATGCTGGAGTTGGCGGTTAGGCTGGAGACACTCCGAGATGGTATATTGAATTATAGATTGGCCTATAGAAATGGCATTTATAATGCATGCCACTGATCTCTTTTTTGCAGGATGTATTTTACTGGAAACAAAATCCGCTCAAAGATTATGTTGAGTTGTCATGTTGTTTTCAAACATCAGAGATGCGACAGCAATGCACACACACACACACACACACACTTAACTAGACTTGGGAGTCCAGTCCAGACTCTCACGTGTTGTTTTAGACCAACAAACAACAGGAAAGATGCTGCTATATGCTTGATGCGTATAAGCTGATATACGCATCAAGAGGCAGCTTCTTCCTTATTAAACCGAAAGGAAAATTTTCCTTTTACCGTGTGCAAGTGCTCTGGATGCTCGGGGACACAGAATGTCGGTCCTGGGGTATTGATATTGCAGAAATAGATCACAGGGAGGCCATATGAAGCATGTGCTCGGTGGACATTCTGCAGATGCATTCGGTATGAACACTGAGCGACATAGCAGATACTTCAATTGAGCCATCTGGAGCCAGGGATCTTCGTTGCGTGTCAAGGCCCATCTTTGTCTGCGCTTGTTTTCTGTGACGTCTACTCCGCTTTCATGCAGGGGCATAAAACGCCAAAGAAAACGCTCCCGCATGGTGTTTGTATTAAAAGCACGTCTCTCAAAAATGTACATGATTTCAGATAGCAGTGATGTTTCAGCATCCCTGTTGAACTCCGAAGTGGAGGCAGCTCAAACAAGGGCTCGTTCTCTGTGTTGTTTAATTTGGTTAGATTTCATTTGAGCTCAATGCTGTTTTCTGGGGTCTATAACCCGGCGGCCGTGACGATAAAGCCGTGTACATCTGGACAGTGTAAATATGAGCTTTGGCCAAAGTGTGAAGCTACAAGGGCTGACGGTCTGCCTCTGACGGACACTTCTGCGAAACGGCTTTCACCGCCTCATTGGCCCCCCCTTCAGATGAACACGGTCACGCTCTTTAGATGTGGCCCGCATCGAAGGCAGATGCGCATTTCTGGAATTTATGAAAATGTAATTAATAAAGGCTAATTGAGCAAAAAGTCAAAGTCAGCCGAGTCCTTAATAGGACGTTAAATCGAGTGATTAGGGAGGGCGCTGGCCCTGAAACCGTTAAGGAGGCTGACGCGCAGCCGGAGACGTGCTGCGACTTATTCGAGGGGGAGAAAACTCGGCAAACTTGGGACCAAAGCCGCTGAGGCCTTTGCGCCCGCTGGTGGCTCCGCTGGATTCACAGGCGAGGCGTGGGGCCGGCCCTCTCTGAACGCTCTGTGCTCTGCTCTCCTCCCCTCCCCTCCCCAGTGGACGGAGCCATCCACCGCGCGGCGGGACCCCTGCTGAGGGAGGAGTGCGCGTCCCTCCGCGGCTGTGAGACCGGAGAGGCCAAGGTCACGTGCGGCTACGGCCTCCCGGCCAAGTGTGAGTATGACGTGTGTGCGCGCGTGTGTTCATCGCTGAGGCCTCTCGGTGCGGGGGCGAGGGCGACGCAGCCTGGGGATTGGCAACAAGCACGCCCGCATGAGACGGGGCACTTCATCTGTCCGAATATGGACACAATATCTGTCCCTTCTTCCAGAAACCCCGAAAACGTTTTGCCAAAACAGACCGGCGGCGGGAAACTCACCCAGGTGTCGCCCGCCGCCTTCCATTTATAGCAAAGCGGATGGCACTCAATTATTAAGTGGCGCTCCGTGTAATGTGACGAAACCGAAGACGCAACATGACAGCCAAAGCTTTTCGAGGTGTTTTGGTTGTGTGTGGGTGTGTGGGTGGGGGTGGGGGGGGGGAACCCCATCCCCCCACCCCTGCTTCCCTGGAACACAGCTCGCACCTGCGGGGAAAGCGTCGGCGCTCTTCCTCTTCCTGGACAGTGACGGGGGAGGTTTCCGGGCCGGTTCGCCTCCAGGTTCTCTCTCTCTGCGAAGGCCTTCCTGGTTTTGGCCTGTGTGGGAGCTGCCCCGAGCCACATCGACAGCGTCATTCACCGCCTCGCCGCGTCATTCCACCCCGTCCCGTTTCAGCGGAGGGACGGCGGGAACGGCGGACTGAGCCCTCGCCCAACTGTGAATTTCGCGGGGGCGTTTCCACGGGCCCCGAGACGTCGAAATGGCCGAACGATTCCAAGTGGAAGCGAAAACGTTTGGCGTGGTTCCGTGGCGGGGGGAAAAAAAAACCCCCCCAAACAAACAGGAAAAACAGAGCTGGTCGTGAGACTCTGAAGGGGTCCGCCCCCCTCCAACGGGAGCTGCTGGTTCCAGCGGCCAATTTACTTCCGCTCTCTGCTCAAAGCCCGGCGCTACGTTAAGAAAAATATGAAAGATGACGAAGAGGAACGAGGTCACCACTGACGTCGTCGTGTCTGCAAGACAAAGCTCTCCGACCCCTCCAGTTTTGTGCACATCAGTGTCTTGTTTACGTGCAACCGATTGCATGAGAGCGCTTTTGGTTCTGGGGCGGCGTGGCGTCGTGTGGCTGAGGGCCGGGGCGTCTGAAAGCGAGTGCAAGAGGGAGAGCGGAGAGAGAGGCTGACTGGGCGGCTCAAGAATGTTCACCTACCTGACCTGCTCTGTGCCCGCGTGGTGTGGCAGGGGCCTGCCGCATCCTGTCCTCCTTCTCGCGGGATCGGGGTGGTGGTGGGGGGGGGGGACACCCTGGACACTCTGGACACTCTGGACACTCTCACACTCGCACCTCGTCCCCGGTCAACTCCCGGAGCATGAATGACCGAATCATCCGTCGCTAAAGTCGGTCTCAAACTTTAACTCTGTGCCGCGCAGGGCTCCATGTAAACACAGCGTCTTTCACCAGGAGCCAATTTAGTCGAGCCCAGTAATGACTGGCACACAGCAGGACGCCCATGATGCATCGCAACAATGCCCGTGCTTTGCATAGTCTAATGGCCACCCAGGTGAGCGCCTGAGTGTGTGTGTGTGCGTGCGTGTGCGTGCGTGAAAGAGGGAGCGGGAGAACAAGAGATTAAAGACTCTGAGACTGTGTGATATGAGCTTACGGTTCCGCGGAGAGTTTGAATTCACAGTGAAAGGGGCAGAGAGAAAAGGACAGAGGAGATGATCAAGGCGAGAAAGGAGGGGAGAGAGGGACAGATAAGGAGAGAGTGGGGGGGGGGAATGAGTAAAAGAAAGGGATGCAGGGTGGAGGAGGGGGCGGAGGTGAGCCGAGCGGAAGACGGGAGGGAATTGGGAGGAGATGAGTTCTCACATTGTGTTGTTCTCCTTTGTCGGCTCGCTTGTTTAACTTTGAGGATGTGTGCGTGTGCGTGTGTGCGAGTGGATGGAGCTGCTGCTGTCTCAGTGTGACATCACATGTGCAATTGTGCACGGTGCGGCACGGTGGCTGCGTGATGCACGTAGCGCAATATGTCAGTGTATACAGTGTGGGTTTCCTGTCAGGTCCCGTCACTCTCTTTACCTGGAACGTCTGTCAGCGTGAGTTCTCTGTGAGCGACAACCTTCCCGACTGGCAGCCCCACTAACTACATCTGTGCGTGTTTGTGTGTGTGTGCGAGAGAGAGCACGTATGCAAACCTCCCCGCCTTCCATTACCGTGTGTGGCTGCAACCCAGCGGGGCGGCATGGAGATGGGCTCCCCCTTCCCCGGCGAGACATTAAGTCCCGAGAATAATTCAACGCGCGTCCGCTCCGACGCTTAAACACTCACAACAGGGCTTGATTACCTCTCAGCAGGCGGGAGGAGGAGACGAGACGGCAATAACGCGGGCCGGGCAGGGGAGGGGGAGCGGAGCGGCCCCGAGGAGCACGGAGAATTTCAGGGTGGCCCTGCCTGAGCTCACGCTAACCAGGAGCCGGAATCGGCAATCCGCAGACTCCGGGGCCTGCGGGCTTCTGCAATCGGCGGGGCTCGATCGGGACGCGGAACGTGTGGAGGTCGGGCCTGTTTGTGCACAAAACGAAGTGGTGCTCGGGCGTGTGTTTTGCGGTTGCTAGGGAGGGGAGCGCGGATGGGGGGCGCGTTGCCCGGACGACCCAGAGCCGCCGAGCTCACCTGTGTACCGATAAACACGGCCGTCACCCGCCAACCCGCTCCCCAGGCAGCCCCCCCCCCCCCCCCCCTCCCCCCGCCTGCCTGGCGCTCCGAGATGCGACGCGGCGGCACGCTGGGGAGGGACGCAGCTGTGGGTGGGTCCAGAGAGACGGCGCTAACTACTTCTCCGTAGCCTCCCCCCTCCCCTCCACCCCTCCCCTCCCTCTTCTTTGGCCGGGTCGCATCAATACAGAGGCATGGTCGGCTTGGACTGGACTTGGACTTGGACTGAAAGGAACAGACCCCACGCACCCCACAACTCGGAGGCGTTCAATAGGCCCGGTGGACCCGATTCGTC
This sequence comes from Karalla daura, assembly GCA_029224185.1. Lineage (NCBI taxonomy): Eukaryota > Metazoa > Chordata > Actinopteri > Chaetodontiformes > Leiognathidae > Karalla > Karalla daura. Next base: position 25,980,348 of record CM055195.1, read on the forward strand.
TGGCAGTGTCTGAAATTTCGGCACTGCGTCCAGCGCCAGCTGTTCAAATATTAGTTCAGTCGATTTCAACCCTGAAGCAAAAACGCTGAGTCGCTGTTTTCTTTGCGCCGGATCGCACCTGTCAGCTGTGTGTGTGTGTCACACATGTTCGGGGCGGTCGGCTCCAAACCGTTTGGCTGTTTTCAGCCTCGTTCGCTCCTTTCGCTTGTCGCTCGGCCATGTGACCGCGTTCATCCGGGACTCCGGTTTCTGCAACATCTCGGAAACAAATGGTTCCGATGCTGGCGGTGCCCTCAAATGTAGCAACCCCGGGGGCAGCAGAAGAGCCGCGAGCTGGTCGGGAAGCAGCCGCCCAGAGGTGCTAGCGCGTTTCTGGAGACGCGGGGCAGAGCTCCGCTCTCGCTGTCTTTTAACGTCCGGACGATCCGGGCCAGGAAATGAGGAGCGGGGAAAACCCAAAACGCTGAGCCCAAAGATGCACAGCCCTCTGAGGCTTCTCAGCAGGTCGCTCGCTTTCACGTGCAGCCGTACGGTGGCGCGTCACGTGCCGACTGGTGCAGCGTAGCACCGCCATGAATCATGTGTGACTTAGATTCGGGCCCGAAACAATCGAGCTGCTTCTGAAACGATCCCTTAGCTCCGTAACGCGCGCAAAGCGCCGCCTGGCAATTGCACGCGTCGGCTTCCCGTCGTCCCTCGTGCCAAATGCTTTATATTTGCGGCGGTGCCTTGTATTTTGGAGGGGGGGGGGGGGGGGGGGGGGGGCAAATTGGCAGAGAGTGAAGGAAACTGCTCGGGGATGGCGGGAGAAGCGCAGTAGGTGGTGGGAAAAGATGGAGGGTACAGACAAGATGGAGGCGGGAGAGCCGAGATCGAAAAAAAAGGGCCGAAGGAAATGGAGAGGTACAAAGCAAGAAAGACATCGCTCTGTCAAAAACTGGCTGTTATGTTCCCCCTCTCCTCCCCTCCCCGCCTCCCTTTTCCCAGTTTCTGTTCCCTCGGTGGCCAATTACCGCTAATTAAAATCCTCGCTGCAGCGCTCCCCGGCTCCCCCTCTTCCTCTCCTCCCAGACCTCCATCTCTCTCTCTGCCTCTCCTGTCACCCGGTCTCTCCCTCCATCTCCGTCTCGTCTTTGAAGACGCCATCGACAACTTAAACACCTTGTGTCTCCTCGTTCCTCTCATCCTCTCGCCCGCCCCTGCCTCGCTTTCCTCTCCCTCACCCCAGCACCCCCGACCCCCGCCCCCCCCCCCCCTTCCCCCGCCTTTATATCTCACCCTCATCCTCTTCCCGCCTTTTCTCACTATCCCCGTCTCACCCCCTCCCCCTCCGCTCCTATCCTCATCAGCAGCACGGCTTCTTTAGTCGTGCCAAGAGACTTGACAAAGCTCTGGGCTAAAGACTGTAGCACTCAAGACGGCGATATACCTTGCTAGCTCGGGAGGTTTTTCTCTCACCCCCTCTCCCTCGCCTCCCTCTCCCTCTCCCCCTCCTCTCCTTCTTGACACGGCTGTCGACGTCTTTGCTTCCTCCTGCCGCGGCGTCAGCGGTGCGATCCTTCGAGGTGTTGAAAAGCCTCGACGAAGCTGCCGCTGCTGATGAGGAGGAGCGTGATGATGATGATCGCAGCGGCGGCGTTAATTCACTCAGTTAATTCATTCGCCTCCAAGGAGAAGAGGGGGATTAAAAAAAGCCCCAGTGTTGCTTGGCTCAGGCGAAACAGAGTTGGAGAGAGAGAGAGAGGGAGCGGAGAACGTCTTTGCTGCTCTCCGATGAAGAGAATTATGTCCGTCCCTTTTGCCGTCGGCATCTTGGCCCCCTCCCACCCCCCCACTCCCTTCCTGGTCCGCTCTTGTCGTCCTGTTTCGAATAACTGCTGCTCTGTCTTTTTCAGGAAAAGGTGGAAAGAGATAGGGTGAGCCGTAGGGGCCTTTACAAGACCTGAGCCCTCCTTTTGTGCCAGAGCCAGGGCCTGGATTTAAGAGCTGTGTCCGCTCGGCTGAACACGGACTGAGGCCCGGCGCACAAAGGACCGGCTCGCCTTTTTCCTGCCTCCTGCTTCAAAAGCAGATAAAGAAAGGCGAGGGACAGATGGGGGGGGGGGGGTTATGAGAAGAGAGAGAGGAAGAGAGGGGAGAGGGGAGGGAAGGGGATGGACGGACGGATGGATCGCCATTGAGTATGAAAGGCATGAGGCAGTGGCTTGTGGCCTCCCAGGTAAGAATGGTGACAGGCCGTTGGAGTGCCGAGGGAGGGGGAGGTGACAGAGCCAAAAAGGCTCTAATGACAATGAAGTAGGGGGCTGGAGAGGAAGAGGCTAAAAGAAAAGCCGGGGCGGGTGTCACCGGATGGCACTCAGTCAAGTTCTCTTAAGGCTGCTGTCAGTGTGACGCCCACTTATGAGGGAGAGGGCAGTCCCCCCCCCCACACACACACACACACACTCACACACACTCTGACACACACACAAAACGTCTTTTGCTGCCTCTTGGCAGAAGGCAAATCGTGTGTGCGTTGAATTCAGTCGAAGCATTACTGTCTCCCATGCTCCCCCCCCCCCCCATGTCTGCTCATCTATACCGGTGTTTCCTTTGACCTTTTTAGGCTGTTTCCTTGTTTTTCCCCTTCCATTCGGCTGTTTTGATTATTAGCTTTGCGAGTGGGTCGCAGCGCGCGGCAGAGCCTTAATAAGACAAGTGCGTGTTGTTAATAGTATTGGCCATCTGTTGAAGACGAGCTGCTGGGTTGTAAAGCTGAAGGGAAGGCCTGAGCTGCTGGAAGTCGCAAGGATTTATTTCTGCAAACATGTTATTTTTCCATGCAAATGACTGTTTCGCACGTCGCGAACGCTACGCGGTCGTGTAATAGCAACCTGGAGATGTTTAACCCCTCGCAGGATGATGAAAACGAGGCCATTACGCGCACTGGTGTGTTTGCCCTGCCTGCGCTTAGCACAGTGACTGCCGCCATTAGGTGACAGCCAAAAGCTGCCGCTTCTGTTCTGTGCAAAATGAGCGCGAAGCAGCTGCTACGCGAAGCCTCCCTCCCATTAATCAACAAGCGGAGGCCGAAAACAGCAAACCTGGATATAGCCATGCGGGTGCCTGCCTCAGTCCCAGAGCTGGTCCCCCACGTGTCTGAGTACGAGAGCGCCGCCCGGGGGTGCTCGTAAAAAGACGTCGTCCCTGCGTCGCACGTTGTGGAACCAGACCGGTCCGGTTGTCGACCACCGGACGGAGATATTGCACCCCATGCGTGTGTTGGGACAGGCTCTGGCAGGCCCCAGAAACACTGGGTGGGTATGAAGCAGGGGAAATGAACGGCTGGATGGATGGATGGATGGATGGATGGATGGATGGATGGATGGATGGATGGATGGATGGATGGATTCCCAGTCCCGTCAATGCTGCAGCGGCACACAACGCTCTCGTGGAAGGCCGTGACGGGGGGGGGGGGGTCGTCTGAGCGTCACAATGTCGCTCGTTTGCCGAACAGTGTGTTTAATCATCCCGAATGGGTGCCGTGGTTGCCAAAGCCCCTCGTTTGTGAGTGAATCCAAACTACAGCCGGGCGCGAATGGCACAGGCCGGGCGGTGCACGCTCTCAGCATTTCAGGCACACACTCCGACTGTCAGTCAGCCCGACACACACACACACACGCATCCACTTCCTCCTTTAACACTGCTCCTCACGCGCACACTCAGCAACACACTACCCAACACGCTCCCTCTTTCACGCATAAATCCCTCACACATCCTAACATGCTCTGCTGGCTTTCCATCTCCCAATCGAGCCCCCTGCCCCCCCTCCTCCTCCTCCTCCTCCTCCTCCTCCCGCCGTTCTCTCTGCGTGTCAGGGTAATGTGAGCCAGCAGCCGTAACACTGGGGTGGGGAGGAGGATGAAGGGAAGGGGGGGTGGGAGGGGGGTGGTGTTGATGTATGGTGGAACTAAAGCAACCCTGCCGATCGATAATGTAAACAGGAGTGAAGAGAGGCGGTAAATAAGGCCCCACTCCTGACAGAACTGTCTAGCTCAGGTGACGGAGAGAGAGGGGGAGAGCGAGGGAGGAGAAGAAGGGAAGGGGGGGGGTGGGGGGTGAGAGGAATATTTAACAGAGAGAGGGGATGGAAAGGGATGCGGGGCTAAGGAGGATAATGGAGGGATAAGAGTGAGGCGAGGTAAGGGAGGGATTGGGAGGAGGTGACAGGCAGAGGTAAGAGGGGCAAGAGGAGGGGTCGGATGGCTGGGTGAGGTAATGCTGGGAGAGGGGGGGGCGAGGGAGGGTCGACGACGACGAAGGACGCCGAGGCAGAGGAGGGGAGGCCGATGAAGAAAATTCATCCATATTCAGTTTTCCGCCCGCGTCTTTGCGTGTGTGTGTGTGTGTGTGTGTGTGTGTGCGCGCGCGTTTGCGGTGACATTTAGCAGATGACATGCAGATGAACGACCACCAAGTGACCCGGTGCTGAACCGCGACCAGCCCAACTCGTACTGTACCTCGCGCGCCCACCCACCCACCCGCACACACACACACACACACACACACACACACGCACACACACACGCACGCGCACGCACGCGCACGCACGCGCGACCGAGTTGTGAACCTGGCCGCCGCTGAGCGCTCGCCTGATGCATTGGCACGGCTGAGTGACTTTCCGAGAGCATATGCTCGCTCTTGGCTGCTCGACTGGACTCGAGCAGCTCAGGCCGAGGGAAGAGCACACGCGCGCACGCACACACACGGCATAAACAGTCACGTAGCTCTCACACACGCGCGCACGGCACGTGCCGAACCGTTTTGTCGAGGCGGCACCGCGCTACTCCGTGCTAAACCGTGCTAAACCGTGCTGCCGTTTCGCGTTCGGCCCGCGCTAATCACGCCCACGTCCCCCCACCGCCGCCTTCACGTGCTCCCGTTTGCCGCCATTCCCCGGTGTGTGCGGGCGTCCCGGCGGGCTAAAAACACGCCCGGCGTGATGGGGTGACTCAGGGAAGCGATTCACCCCGTAGCCAGCCCCGGCAGGCTCTCAAATTGGCGGCTGGGAAACCGGCACTTTTCCCCTCCGCCCGTGACAGCGTAATGCCGGCCCCCCCCCACGAAAGGCGGCGTCGAATTGTAAAGCGGGGACGTCGGGCCCCCCCCCCCTCCCCCGGAGCAGAGGAATAAAAGTGACGGCGATCTTTATTTAGAGAGCGCCTCTCACGCGAAAAAGGGGGGAGGGGGGGGGCACGCGCCGCGCCGTACAATGAGGGGCCGGAGCAAAAACAGAGTTTGATAAAAAAGGGGAATCGAAGAAGCGAGAAGCGAGACAGGACGGAGGACCGTGGGAAAACGAGGGAAAAGTGAAAAGTGAAGGAGGAGCCAGTAACCGTCCGACATCGGAGGGTCAATCGAAAGCCACGTTAAGCGGCTCCCCAGCTGTCATCTGTTGAATCGAGGGCCTGAGATCCTTGAATCTTTTGTGGGTAAGCGGAGGAACGTGGGGACCTGGGTCCAGCTGCTCGGGCCCCAGGTCCTTCCTGTACGCGCGTTACATAGAGGGCCAGCTCCTCAGCGGGGCAGAGGAAGGGACCCCGGCCGCCCTCACCCCCCCACCCCCACCCCCCCACCCCCCGTCCTGTCCCCGTCGCCCAGGCCTGCACCAGCCGCGATTAGAGCCTAATAAAAATTTCATAGAGTGGAGACAATTAATCAGCCTCTCCATCAACAGGAAATTAGCCCAAAATTAATTAAGAATAATTGTCTAAGTGGAGCGGTAATGCACAAAAATTGCCGGCTCCCGGCCGCTCAGACGCGTCAGTCGCGTCGAGCTACAGTTTCGGGGGTGTCACCTTGGCTGAACGTGGGAAACGGTTATGGGCGTTTTTTCCCCGCAAATTATTGACGTTTTCGAAACGGAGAGGTGAATCCGTCGTTTTGCTTCGCCCGTGACAATGACGAGAGTCATGTCCATCACCTGATGCAGTCCCACAGCTCATACAGGGGGGGTTGGGGTCGTCAGGTGTGACGTTTGCCCCGAACTGGCCCCCGCATGGATCGTTAGCGCCAAGAAGCTGTCGAAGTGATGCGTCTTAGCACGATTAACTCGCGATCAACTAGCACGATTAGCACGGAACGGAGCCGCGGTTGTTGACTTAGGATGAGTAACGGATCGACGATGGATGTGTCGGGGGCACCTGCGGGTTACCAGCACCCGCCCTGGCAAACGTCAACGTATCGGCCTGATCGGGTGATGCGAGCTCACGGTCTCCCCAGGTCGCTCTGCCTCCGAATGGCCGTGAAATTGGTCACGATGGCTCGAGCGTCTGGCTAATGTTCGGGTTGACGGGCCGAGGAACGTGCCGGCGTTGTTTTCGAGCCTTTTCCCCTTTCGCTACATGCTCGGAGGTGGACAAGCGCGGCGTCTCACCGGCGGCAGATCGAAACGTTCGCTGCCAGGCGAGTCCTCGGGAAAAAGACGCCGTCGATGGTACGAAGAACCAAAAGTGGCTCCAGGTTGAAGGCCATTCGTCTCCGTCCCGAGGCGCTGCTCGCTCTCTTCGCTCCGCTTCTCCGATGCGTTTTTGTGTAGGTAAAACCCCCCACCCCGACACAACAGCTTTTTGGCAGCCGGATCCCGCCTGGATTCCACTGTGGACGCACGCGACAGGCCCGTCAGAACCCGCCGTTCCCTCTCGTGATTCTGCCTCTGCCTTTCTGGTCTTGAAACTGGGATCGCCCGGATCTCATTTCAGGGAGCCCTGGAACGCCGCGTTAAATCTCCCCGCCTGATGGCCTCCACGCCGTCCTCAGAGGGCCGGATTAAAGAGCTTCTCCTCCGTGCGGCTTGTGTGTGCGTGCATGTCTGTGTGTGTGTGTGTGCGAGAGAGAGAGAGAGGGGGAGAGAGAGCCGCACCGGTGTCCGCCGTCATCTAATTACTCATTAGACGCGTGTTGTTTTGAATTGGCCCCTGGGGGGGGGGGGGGCGCGCTCTGATGGAGGCCGCGCGTGTGTCGGGATGGACGGGCAGGAAGTCGGCCCATGTGGTTTCGTCGGGAGGTAATGAAGCGACCAGCCGGCGGCCAGTGTCGCCTTCGCAGATGACATCACTGTCTCTGATGGGGAGGGCCGACAGTGGCTCATGAAGCCGCTTGGAGGGGGGGGGGGGGGGGTTAAGGTAGTCCTCAGGGGAGCGTAGCGGGCTTTTATGGGTCCCTCGGCATGAAGATGGTCAAATGAGGAGTGGGGCTGGAAGCGGCGCTCGTCTCTGCCGGCCAGGCGCCCAGATTCTGACGTCTGACAGGACTGTTGAACGGATCCCGACAAGGTCTCACATTTCCGTCGGACGGGAAGCGTGTGAGAGTGTGTGAGAGCCCGCCCACTGACTCTCGCCATCTCACCTGTCTGCCGCGTTGCAGGTCGACGCAGCGTCCGAACTAGGAGGAGGGGGAGGCGCGCGGAGGCTGGTCAAAGGGCGTCTCCCCGCTTCAGCCGCGCTCCTCTCCCTCCTTCGTTTTTCCCTCCCCTCCTCTCCCCTGCCCCTCGGCGGCCAGCTGGAACCTCCTGCTTTTGATCATGTCTTATTTCAAAAGATGGATGGCGGATCTCAAAACTGTTCCACTATCCAAAAACGCTTCAATCCAAGCGGGCCCGGCTGATCGTCCGGGCATGGCGCAGTGTCCACCGCGTCTGGACCTCCCCTCCCCCCTCCTCCCTCTGTCGGATGGACGGCGGGGACGGGGCTTGTTGTTTCAGTCACCATTTGTGAGAGCTCTCACACGACGGGACGGCTCTGCACGTCTGCGCGTCTGCACTAGCGGTGAGGTAAGAGAAGGAGAAAAACAGAGCGGGGGCCAGGGCCGCACCCACCAAACCCGGCTCTGGACGTAGTGATGAACACTGCGTTTCGGCTGACTCCGGGTCTTCCACGTTCACTCGATTATGCCGCGGCGAGGCTCTCCAGGCCTCAGAACCCACCTCAACTTCCGCACGTCTCGTGACCCATTTCGCTCCTCGTGTGAAACATGACGCGTCACGGATGTGGAACCCGAGGTGGACCCGCCATCGGAAGGGTTTCCACCCCGGTGCCGCCGTGCTGCGGAGAGGCCCCTCACCCTCTCCCGGTCTGGCTCCCTCCGCAGACGTGATCCACACGGTGGGGCCCATCGCCCGGGGGGCCGTGGGCGAGGCGCAGAGGAGGGCCCTGAGGTCGTGCTACGGGAGCAGCCTGGAAGCGGCCGCCCAGAGCGGCGCGCGCACCGTGGTGAGTGGGATGGAGGGGAGTCGAGGCCAGATACGGGAAGGGGGAGGGGGAGGGGGAGGGGGAGGGGAGGGGCAGGGGGTGAAAGGGGGACTCGGCAAGAGATTGCTGTGAAGACAGACGCGTTGGGGAGAGAACAGTGCATTGTGTGACAATTTTTTTCCCCCTCTTTTCCAAAGAAAACTAGATTCAAACTGTGAGAGCCGGCGGAGTTTAGGGGTTTTTTTTTGGTGGGTGGGGGGGCTTCTAAGACGGTTTTATGAAACACGGCAGGCGTGAGGTTTCGCAGCGGAGAGAGAGAGAGAGGCGTTGAAGTCAAAGAGAGACGTGAAAATAAAGACATAAAGACAGAGGTAAAGCGCAGGGGGGAGCGAGACAGAGGCATATTGACAGTCCCTACACGCCTCACGCTCTTCTGCTGCAGACCACGCGCCTCGACAGATTGGCACGTCTCTCAGACCTCGACCCTCGTCCTTCGCCGGCCTAGTAGGCTCCGTGTTTTTGAGCGGCCTGACGCGGGGACGGGGATTGCTCGGAGGGGTGACTAGGGTGACGTGAAAACGCGGTCACTCCCGTCCCATCGGCGACATTGTCCGTCAGTCGGGTTCTCCGATTGATCCTCCGATCGGTTCCCGTCGGGTGAGGGGAGTAAGGGCTGCCGGAGGAGGAGAACGCGAGCCGCATCGCCTACCGGCCCGATCCCTCACGTCCGCACACCCTGTCCCGCCGCCTACGCTGCACGTTTGCGTCCGTCCCGCGCTGCGTGACAGCGGCTCGGGGATCTGCCAGACCTGCTCTGCTTTGAAGCCCCCCGGCCGCCTTTCCCGACCCGCCTCGCAACGGATCCCGAGCTGTCGCTCGGAGAAGTCACGAACGGGTGGCGTTTCTCAGGGTATTCACCTTCAGCGAGCGCCCCCCGCGCTTTCCGCTCTCGTTGTCGTCGGCTCGATCCGTTTTCAAGCAAACCACCTCCGCCTCGTAAAAAAAACGTCGGTGGATGTCTATGAGAAGAGGGATTCGGACACCGAGAAGACTACTACCACGTTTCATCCCCAGGTTTAAGTGGGAAATAACTGAACCTGAAAAGCTAACCGGGTTGATCTGCGTGGTAGCGCATAGTACTGTTTCTGCAGTGCTTTGCTTTAAATGCGCGCATGGAAGTGTAGAATTGTATTCCTTCCCTTTGTACTGTATAGCATACGAGTGGGGAGGCCGCTGAGAGCGAGGGAGAGGTCCAATAGCGGTCCCCGCAAGAACGACAAAGCAAACAAAATCAGCGCGGGTTCAAGATCGTCGTTTTAGCTCTCGAGTGAGTCATTTAAAAAGATCTATTTTCAATAAAAAAAAGCATACCGGGCCAAGTCCATTCAAAGAACTGAGTTCTTTTTTGTTTGATACGCGACACATTCTGTTCAACGGGTACATGACGTGGATGGGAAGGATGGACGGGTTGATTTTAAGACAGATGTGAAAATCCGAGAGAATGAAGGCCGCCCTCAAACGCAGGTCGAGTTCCGGAGAGAGTGGGACTGTGTTTCTTTGTGTGTGTGCGTGCGTGTGTGTGCGTGTGGATGATGAAAGCGGGCTGTTACGTGCCCAGCAGCGGGCTGTAACCACTTTGTTTGCCATCTCTTCTCTGCAGGCTTTCCCTTGCATCTCCACCGGGATCTACGGTCAGTGTTTGTGTGCGAGTCTCATCCTCCAGCCGGGCCCCATGCCGGGCCCCATGCACACGACATTTCCATCCCCTCTGTGTGTGTGTGTGTGTGTGTGTGTGTGTGTGAGATCATTCCTTTCCCACTTCTTCGGGCTTTGTCCTGAAAGCGCAGATGAGATGAGGACGTGTTCACATGCCAAACGCGCGGCCCGCGCTTTCCCACGACGGGCGTGTTTCCACCATGGGCGCGTGTCTGACCCGGAGAGCTGAGCCACCCGGCGCCACAACGCCACGTTATCTCCCGCAGCACCAGGGGTGGTTCTCAGATTAAGGCCTTGGATTAAGACCATCAGATTAAAATAGATTAGGCCGGAGATTGTGTCAGATTGAGTGTAATCCCCCCCCCCCCCTTCACACTGGCAGGAGAGAAAGTTGCGGACAGCGCTTATAAACGCTCCCCGGGGTGAGCTCCCCCCCCCCCCCACCCCCCCCCCCCCTTCTCACCGAGGGTGCTCATTAATCATGTTCACTGTCTCACACACCCTCACCCGTCACTGCCCGCCCGCACACATCATTTTGGAGCCGAACCCGGGACCTTACTGCGGCGAGGCGACCCTTTTGACCACCCCCCCCACTACGTGTATCAATGACGCTACATTGTAGCACGATGCTACGCTGTCCGTAGCGTCGGTGGTGGAAAGAGGACCTCTCCTGGATTTCCCAGACCTCTCCTGGATTGAAAGCGGATGCCGGGAGAAGCCTTCGCTGCCCCTTTGCGTGGCCTCGCAGAGCGTTGAACGCTCTCCGGCGATGTATGGAACGATGACTGCGCAGTGCGAGGCTAGCGGCAGGGAGAACAGATACCTGTCGTGAGTTAGGGAGGGCGAGAGGGGGGGGGGGGAAGGAAGGAGAAAAAACTGACAGCGACCCAACTCAAACACTGGGATCTGTCACTGCACCTGTTCCGGCAAACTGTGCGTTTACTTTAACTGTTCTCTGCGCGTTTGTGATTCTCAGTGCGCGTGTGCGTGTGTGTGTGCAGGATATCCGCCTGAGCAGGCTGTGCACGAGGCGCTGGCGACTGTGAGGGAATATCTGGATGAGCATCATGACAAGGTGCGTACACCTGCCTGCGTGCGCGTGTTTGAGTGAGAGCGATTGGCAACTTTCCCTGCCATCTCCTCAAGGTATTCCTCCTCCGGCAGCTGTTGTTTTTGCCGTCTGGTGGGAGCGAGGAGGGGGGGGCCGCGCCGAGAGGAGCCGCGCACGCCGACACGCGCGCTTTCCAGGCGCAACGGCTCGCGCGCTCGCGGCCCAGTCTGCCTTTTAATTGGCTCCTTGCGGGACTAGGCCCGACTAACGCGCACACGCACACGCACACACACGCGCGCGCACACGCAAACGCGCAACGCACGCCTCCTCCGGAGGAGCGGCGGCGAGAAGACAAACCGACGCCTGGAGGGGGAGGGGCGGAGGGCGAGGCGGGCCAACGAGCGGGAGACTTTCCAGTCGCCCGCCCTGAACTCCTCAACCCCCCTCCCCTCCTCCCCTCCCGCCCTCCCCTCTCCGAGCCACGTCGTCCTCCCCGAGAGGCTGTTGACGCTGTTATTGTTAGCGGCCGGGCCCCCCGGGGGGGGGGGGGGCCGCCTGCGGCAACAGCGGCCGGCTGATGCCGTCAGCCGAGGCCGGGGCTGAACGCGCGGCCCAGTCGACGTGACGGCGATTTATGCCCCGCACACGCGCGCGTTTGCCTTTTAAGCGGCGGGAGAGCGATGTTTTACGGCGGGTAAATGGGACGCTTTATTTGCATACACATAAAGTGGGAGCGTTCAGCGGAGGAAATTGGCTCCGCTCCCTAATTGAACCCCGATCTCCAGCGCACACCGTGTGCAGGCAGGGAGTACACCCTGGGCAGACACATGGTGCAGACACATGCTCGCTTTTGGACCGTGGGAGGAAGCTGGAGAAGTGCAAACGCCAAAATGAAACACCACCAGGCAAACTCTGGACAGGGAAGCCCTCAACTGATTTGTCTTTGATTATGAGAGGTAGACTTAACTAATAGACAAATGCTGAATGACAGATCTGCAATTTTCTAACCAGACGAACTCCGTCCTGACATGCTGTGGGACCAAAAGCTCCCGAGCACCTGCTAAATCATATCATTTTGCGTTCATGAAGTGGTATGATGTGTGGTATGATGTCATACCTCATTTATTAAAGGTGAAAACCACCTCTTGGCCCTTACTGTAATGTGCTGACATGGCTCAGTGTTTGCAGGCCTCCCCTGTCCGTGCCTACTCCTCAGGTCAGTGGGGTGAGATCCGTGCAGAGCCGTAAGACTTCGATGCGCTCAGACTGTCTGCCCGAGCAGGGGATATTTACCGGCTCCCCTCGAAGACGGGCGGCTCCGCGAGCTCATTCCGTTTACTTGACGTTATTATTAGCTGTAGCATCTCCGGGGTCCCTCTCGCAGTTGCATCAAATGAGCTCCCTCCACTGCCACCCTTTTCTGGAGGCCGTTTTGCATCTCCTCGGTTCGAGCGAACAAGGCGGCAAAATGGCGCATGCGGTGGCATGGAGGGAAGAAGAGCTTTCAAACTGTCGCCCGGGGGGGGGGGCATTTCCATATCTTCGCTCCTCGCCTCCGATTCCAACCCTGGCGAGTAATTGTAATTGCGCAACAGGCCCGGACCGAACGTCCCGGGCTAGCGGGCTAGCGGGCTAGCGGGCTAGCGGGCTAGCGGGCTAGCGGGCTAGCGGGCTAGCGGGCTAGCGGGCTAGCGGGCTAGCGGGCTAGCGGGCTAGCGGGCTAGCGGGCTAGCGGGCTAGCGGGCTAGCGGGCTAGCGGGCTAGCGGGCTAGCGGGCTAGCGGGCTAGCGGGCTAGCGGGCTAGCGGGCTAGCGGGCTAGCGGGCTAGCGGGCTAGCGGGCTAGCGGGCTAGCGGGCTAGCGGGCTAGCGGGCTAGCGGGCTAGCGGGCTAGCGGGCTAGCGGGCTAGCGGGCTAGCGGGCTAGCGGGCTAGCGGGCTAGCCGGAAGATGCCTGAATTCGGAAGCAATGGGAGTTGAACTCCCTCAGCGGACACGGGACGGGGAGACCTCAGCCTTTGCAGAGACGTGAGGCTGGAGAGGATCTTTGTCGGACTCTGAGAAACAAGGGCCCTGGGCGCGGCCCGTACCCCCTGGAAGCGTCTTTGCACACTCCTGTCTTGCTCTAACCAGACGGGAGCGCGGTGCGTCAGAGGAGACGTTCTTTGCCGCGAAGGAGCCGTTCTCACTTGGCCCGCGTCTTCATATTATTTGAAATCGATTAGCTTTATGGAGTGAGAGAGAGAGTGCGTGCACGCATGTGTGTCTGGATCGAGCGGGGTAGTGTTCTTCACGCAGCGATGAGGAAAACAGAGGGCCTTGAGATAAATACACACACGCAGCATTACGCTCAGGGGCATCGTAAAAACACATTACTTATTTTCCACAATACGCTCACTGGCAGACACAGTGCGCTTAGACAATAGGGGTAATTATAGACTTCCACAGGAAGTCTAACTTCTCCGTCTTGTGTCTTCTCCGTCTTGTGTCTTCTCCGTCTTGCGTCTTCTCCGTCTTCTGTCTTCTCCGTCTTGCGTCTTCTCCGTCTTCTGTCTTCTCCGTCTTCTGTCTTCGCCGTCTTGTGTCTTCTCCGTCTTCTGTCTTCTCCGTCTTCTGTCTTCTCCGTCTTGCGTCTTCTCCGTCTTGCGTCTTCTCCGTCTTGTTTCTTCTCCGTCTTGTGTCTTCTCCGTCTTGCGTCTTCTCCGTCTTCTGTCTTCTCCGTCTTGTGTCTTCTCCGTCTTGTGTCTTCTACGTCTTGTGTCTTCTCCGTCTTGCGTCTTCTCCGTCTTGCGTCTTCTCCGTCTTGTTTCTTCTCCGTCTTGTGTCTTCTCCGTCTTGTTTCTTCTCCGTCTTTTGTCTTCTCTGTCTTGTGTCTTCTACGTCTTGTGTCTTCTCCGTCTTGTGTCTTCTCTGTCTGGTGCGCACCCATCGGCACGTGCACGCACACAGGCCCCCTCTGTTCATCTGTGGCTCTCCGTCCCAGCATGTGTCGTGCAGTAATAAGCTCTGTCTGGTGGCGGGATCATAAAGGAGCGCTAATAGGGGGCTAATGGACTGGCGCATTAGCCGCATTCTCCTGACAGCACCGCCGAACAATGTTACACACTGTTACATTGTCCCCCGCCGCTTTTGACGAATTAATAGTTGCTGCATATGCTCGTAATAAAGGTCGTGTGCGTGCGTGTCTGTGTGCGTGCGTGTGTGCGTGCGTGTGCGTGATTTCCAGCTGGACAGAGTCATCTTCTGCGTGTTCTTGCCCACGGACGAGGCGCTGTATCTGCAGAATCTGCCGCTCTACTTCCCCGCTGGTGAGTCGCCTTTCCCACACACGCGCACACGCACACGCACTCGCCCATATACAGTGATGACAGCTCAGCCCAGCTCCTTTTAGCGACACGCACACAAACGGAGGCGCACACGCAGACGTGGTGTGATAAATACCCCGCATCACTGGCTGCGTTCGCACAAACACGGGGGCCTCCAAGGCGCAACATGCCACGTGAGTAACGGCCTCTGATTACATCCTATCGGCATGCACGGGAATCCTCGGGCCGCGTGTACACGAGGTGGTACGGAAAACGTCTGACAAGTTTTCGTGGCTTTTCCGAGCGGACCGGCCCCGGCGCGGGGGGCGCGAGGTGCTCCGCCAAAAAGTCCAGAAGAGAAGGAAAAAACAAAACAAGCAAAGCCCGGCTGATAAACTGGACGTTTAGTGGCAGGAGGCTAGTCCGAGCGCAAGCAAATAAAGCCAGGCGGTGAGTTGGAGAGAATCCAAAAGCCAATAAACAAAGCGGAGTAAAACGCCCGGAGACTAACGGCAGAAAAGTGCTGCAAAGCGGGGAGCGAATAGGGAGAGGGGACGCGAGGACACGATGGGGGGAGCAGCGCGGTGCACCCCGCCCGGGTCCGCCCAGGCCAGAGCCGGGGCCAGGTCAGAGCTGAGCCTGAACAGAGGACGCCCAGCGCCTCTTTCCTAAACGCCCCCTCCTCCCCGACAGTGATGGAACACGTGAGGGGGAGATGGAACGATGTAAAGGAGGAGTCGGATAGCCAGGACTGGTGGGGGGGGGGGGGGGACCAGACCAGCTGAGCAGCTGAGTCCAGAACAACCAACGTGAACCCGTAGGAGGCAGCAGCCCTATAGAGGCCATAGGACGCTAACAGTAGAGAGCTGACCCACTCAAATGAGGCCCTAATCTGAGGTTTTCATCGGAATATACTCATTATGATCGGGAACAAGGCGATGCAGAGGATGAGCAAACTTAGCCAAACATAAGGGGGAGACGCTTGATCAGTGTCAGTCGCACGGCTTTGACTCTTTGAAGTCTGTGTTTTGACGAAGCGAGGCCGAACCATGCAACAAATCTTGGTAGAATTGGACCGTCGTCCGCCACCACCCAACTCCGCTGCACATCCCCGCCAAAGGAGCAGCTCGCTCTCCTCGGCTCCTTCGCTGCGATTGGCTGCGGCCCTGAACGCATGACCCGCCCAGACGTGTTTCCAGAAATGCTGAAGCGTCCCTGTGATAATGACATCACGGACGCCGGTGGGAGCGTTAGCCTTTGTTTGATCCTCCTTCCCCCTGTCTGTTCCTGTAGCCCGGGTGAGCCAGTGACAGCCGCTCTGTGCTCAGGTAACGGGCCCGGCGTGTGCGTGCACGCGTGTGTGTGTTAGTGAGTTAGTGTTAACCGTTTGCTGCACTGGATGGACAGTCCTAACCCGCACAACGCCCGGATTACTGTGTTCACAGAGGGCACGCGTCATGCACGTGCCTGCGCCTTGAGGCCCTGCGGCCTTAACCCCCCCCTCGCGTCCCGCCTGGGCACCAGGCCGCGGCACAGACGCTCGCGGAGTCACCCAGAAATCAGTCAGTGGTCGGCAGCTCAATCGGTGCCTCAGCAGCCTGCCCCGGTCCGCGCGGCCCGACCGATGAAATAAGAGAGCATAATTGAGGCGGCAATGCTCAAAGCTTAAAAGAAACACAAAGCTCAAAGCTGGATTCTCTGTTCTATACCGACTAGACGTATTGAAACTGCTAGAAATCACCACTGGAGGCAACAATACTTGCTTTACATCAACCTGCTATTATGTGGCATTTCTGCCTCGTGATTTCTCTAAACACCCCATGTCGCTCTGTGAAAGGGAAACCCGTTTTGGCCCGCATTGTAACGGGCCTGTAAACGTTGTCCTCGTTAGCCTGTCGCGTGCCTACAGTAAGCGAGGAATGGAATGATTCCATATGGTTTGGAGGGTTAGGGTTGTCGGCTCCGTGGGGCCTCTCAAACGTCTTTCGGCCGTTTCAGCAGACAGCTGCCGGGACGAGCCCCCCCCCCTCCGCAGAGGCCGGACGCCCACGCGGTGAGGGGAATGAGCACGGAACGCTGGGTCTCACTCCAACCGGACGTTGAGTCGGTGTCCGCGTGGCTCGCTGTGATGAGGCAGAGGAGGCGCTCACACACGCGCTATTCACTCTCGGAGTCTAACCCGGAACCTTGGAACTGCCGGTCACCCTCGCCGGGTCACGGCTACAGTCGCCTCACCCGTGCGATGGAACGCACAGCCCTCCCTCACAAACTCTAGGTCGCAGCGGATGTGTGTGCGCGCGTGTCCGCATGTTCCCGGTGTGTCCCCCCCCCCCCCCCCCCCTCCCCGTGCACCCTCACTAACGGATCCCTGGGCTAAGATGCTCCCCTCCCTTGTTTTATAAGTCTGACGTTTCCTCTCCTCCCGACTCCCACAGGCACCACAGTCAAGAGCAAGCTCTGAGAGCGGGGGCGCCAGAGCCGGTCGCTGTGGATACACCACAGCGCTCCACATCCATCCATCCTCCTCCTCCTCCTCCTCCTCCTCCTCCTCCTCGCCGCCGCCGCCATCGCAGATCAGGACCTCCTTCAGCGGGGAGATAACCGAACGGATGATTGCTTTTCTGAAGTGCGCGCCGGCCCTCCCGCCTATGTTAATTAACTCTCCCGTGCTCCTCCCCTCTAAATTTCGGGGGCTAAGAGAGGCGCCGCGTCTCCGCTGAAAGGGCGAGCCGCGTGCGGCCCGGGCCGCCCTCTCAGCCCGACCTCCGCTGCCTGAGACGCGTGGCGCGGAGCTGGCGACCGCCCCGCGAGTTGTGATTTATTTGGATATTGGAATTCAAGTGCGGGCGGGCGGGCGCGTGCGTGCGTGCGAGACAATGGCAAAAGCTCATTAAAACGAATCACACAGGCTCCTGGCGTGTGCTGGATTTATTTCATCTCGGGTGCAATACAAGTCGATGAGCTGCTGCATCGCCAGGGAGCACTTTGCATGGATATTTCCTCCCCCGTTTCATCACGCCTGCGCGTGGAGGAGGCCGGGGAGGCAGCCCGATCCGTCCGAAACGCCGGAGAGTGACTTCACGTATTTCCAGTCCTCAGTTTTCCTCTTTACGGCGCTTTTGGCGCTCTCTGGCGATGCGTTTACCCGACCCACATCGTCCCGGCGCATTCAGACCGCACGCCCGGAATGCACCTGCCTCCGCGGTGCGCCAATTTGTTCGGTTAAACTAAAATAAGCAGGGAGAGCCTGCGGTAGGTGGTGATCATCTTTTACATTTTCAGCGGGCTGTCCTCAAGCGGTTTGAGCTGCGGAGGACAACAGCCCCTCGCTGATCCGTCTGTCCATAACACCTGCAAGGGGTGTTGCAGAGAGTCTATAGCTCGCGAGGCACGGAATACAGAATCTGGAGAGAGAGGATCTCTCTCTTTGGCCACTCCCAAAGCCCGATGGAAATATCTCTTTAGCCGCACCGGGTATACACACACACACACACACACACGCGCGCACGCACTGTGTTTATTACACCTCCGCATGGGGTACAGCAGCTGCGAGATCATGAAAGCGCCAGCCAGTGGCTGCCGGACGGTGCAGGGATGAAAGTCGGCACGGAGCAGGAGCGAGTTGCAATCACCGCGCGCATTGCTAATGGAAATGGATGTAAATAAATGGATAGACACCACAGCTGCGCGTGTCCGGCTGGAGGGAGACCGCCACAAAGTCCGATTGCCGCAGCAGCAGAGGCCCATGGCCGATGAGGTGATCAGGCCTAGCTGAGACACAGGCCCACACACACACGCACACACACACACACACACACACACACACTGGGGCTAAGCGAACTTCAGAATCCCAGACTCAGCCTTCGTTTCTGATTCATGAACTGGAATTGGAATTGTGTCGACTCCTGCCCCACGGGAAGTTCAATTAGAGATTGAATTGGAATTACGCGTGGTCCTCCCGGGAGGACCCGGGTTCTGCTCCTGACTAAAAACTAAACAGAGAGTCTGTGTCGTGTTTGCCGCCACGAGTGGCGCTCAACTCAATTTGGAAACTTCGGTTTAAAAATTCCAGAGTCGTCCTCGGTGCATTTCTGAGTTTTTACGGCCCGGGCGCACACGTCACTCAGACGGAGACGGACAGACGGGCGACACACAAAAGAGTACAGATGCGGGTCCACAAGGTTTGACAAAACGCTCCTGACCGTCCTGGTTGGATAAATCTCCTCCCCATAGAGCGCAATAAAGGGATTCTCCAATCGTAATTAAGCACCATCGTACTGCAGCGTTTCCACTCGAGGCGGGGATCCGACTGCTCCTGCCCGCCCGCCCGCCTGCCTGCCCGCCCGCCTGCCTGCCTGCCTTCCTGCCTGCCCGCCCGCCCGCCCGCCTGCCTGCCTGCCTGCCTGCCTGCCTGCCTTCCTGCCTGCCCGCCTGCCTGCCTGCCTGCCTGCCTGCCTTCCTTCCCTGCCTGCCCGCCTGCCCGCCCGCCTGTCTGCCTGCCTGCCTTCCTGCCTGCCCGCCTGCCTGCCTGCCTGCCTGCCTGCCTGCCTGCCTGCCCGTCTGTCTGTCTGCCTTCCTGCCCGCCTGCCTGCCTGTCTGCCCGCCTTCCTGCCTGCCTTCCTGCCTGCCCGCCTACCTGCCTGCCCGCCCGCCCGCCTGCCTGCCTGTCTGCCCGCCCGCCCGCCTGCCTGCCCGCCCGCCTGCCCGCCTGCTTGCCTGCCCGCCTGCCTGCCTGCCCGCCTTCCTGCCTGCCTGCCTGCCTGCCTGCCTGCCTGCCTGCCTGCCTGCCTGCCTGCCTGCCCGCCTTCCTGCCTGCCTGCCTGTCTACCCGCCTGCCTGCCTGCCCGCCTGCCTGCCTGCCTGCCTGCTTGCCTGCCCACCTGCCTGTCTGCCTGCCCGCCTGCCTGCCCGTCTGCCCGCCTGCCTGCCTGCCTGCCTGCCTGCCCGCCCGCCCGCCTGCCCGCCCGCCCGCCTGCCCGCCTGCCCGTCTGCCTGCCTGCCTGCCTGCCTGCCTGCCTGCCCGCCCGCCCGGCCGCCCGCCTGCCCGCCTGCCTGCCCGCCTGCCTGCCTGCCTGCCTGCCCGCCTGCCCGCCTGCCCGCCTGCCTGCCTGCCTGCCTGCCTGCCTGTCTGCCCGCCTGCCTGCCTGCCTGCCTGCCTGCGCAGCTTCTCACTCGCGCGTCTCGTCATCTTTTTCTCCGGGCGGCCACGGCACCTGTTCATTTTTCACTCCTAACAGCAATCATCAATCCTACCCCTCCTCTCTCTCTCCATCTCTCTCCTCCTCCTCCTCCTCCTCACCTTTCTGCCTCCGTGCTGTCTAAATCCAGTCCGCCCTGTCTGGCTGGCTGTCAGAGCGCGCCATATGCGCGTTGACGCGGGCGGCGCCGGGCCCCCCCCCCGGCGGGCAGCACTTGCGCGAGCTTTTAATTGTTTTGTTGCGGGACGCGGGCGGCGACTTGTGTGAAGTGTTTAGCGAGCCACCGTCCCGCCCCGCGACTTTCATCCGCCAGCAGCCGTCTTTATTGATTCCAAACAAGCTGCCACGGTGGCACGGGCGCGCAGGGAGGAGGGGGCGAGGGGGGAGGAGGGAGGGGGGGGTAAGCTGCAAAGAATATCAACAGGAAATTGGGAGGAAGACCCTCTTTCTATAGAAGCGTTATCTGTCGCAGGAGGGATTGTCTTTTCCTCTCCTGAGCTCTTTGATTCCCACTCTGTCTGGGCCCTGCGTCTCTTCTCCTTCCTCCTCCTCCTCCTCCTCCTCCTCTTCGGCTCTGTTTCTCGCTGTTTCGCTCTACAGGATGGTGGAAAAAATAAACAGATGGAAGGCGGGAGGGATGAGGAGACAGGAGAGGGAGGAAGGATGTAGCAGTTCAAACCGAGTGAGGGGGAAGGAGGGAGGGGGAAAAAAAATAGATGAAGGGATGAGAAGGATGCAGAGCCGGCGGGAGGATGGAGCAATGGAAAGGGGGGGGAAAAATGATGGGAGGAGAGGCTGATGAACTCATCTAGAGGCGCTCTGGGTTTTTTAATAAGCAGCAGACTGTGAAGCTGCTCTGCAACCAGTCACTCTGAGTAATGAGAGAGGGGGGAAGAGAGAGACAGTGGATGAGAGGATGAAAAGACAACGAGACTCATTATCCTACGACCAATTTTCATCACTGTCCCGTCAGTAATCTCTCTCTCTCTCTCTCTCTCTTTCTCTCTCTGTTCGTCTCTCTCTCTCTCTCTCTCTCTCTTTCTTTCTCTCTGTTCCTCTCTCTCTCTCTCTCTCTCTCTCTCTGGGACTCAAACAGTGGGCAGCTCTGTTTGAGATGACAGATGAAGACCAATTACAATAACTGTTTCGTTAACTTGAGGGCCGATTCCCCGCCATCTTCCAGAGCATACACTGATAATCCTGTTGGCCCTGGAAATTACTCGCTTGCTCATGGCCCTCAAACACGCCTTGCTGTGTGTGCGTGTGCGTGTGCGTGTGCGCGTGCGTGCGCGTGCGCGTGGAGGGGGTGTGACTGCAATTCCTCCAGCAGCCCTGAAGACTTTGCGAGGGCAAGTCTGTGTGCTGAAAAATGTCCTCTGCCGGCCGGGGCCGACATCATCCCCTGGCAGAGCACGCTCAGGTGTTTGACGGAGAATTATTCCAGGCCGATGCTGACTCCGTTCCTCGCGCCCTAATGGCTTAGTGCCTTGTCAACATTTTCCCGGCACTTAAACATATTTGCTGCCGTTCCGCCGGAGCGTCCTCCAGCCCGGCGAGCCGAAGGAACAGACCCGGTATTGTCGGGCTTTTTGTTTATTGCTCTCGCACTGTGTCATTTTCAATCTAGGTGGCTCCGCGGCCGCGCTGTTTCTGATTCGGCTCAAAGCGGCATGCTTGGGACGTGGCAAAACTGATGCTCTCGCAGTCGCCTTTATTGCGGGGTTTCCATCGCGCCACGTCTCGGCTAAATGCGCTCCTACCGTGACTGCACCGCGGCCATCACTGGGTCCATTCGGGTGACTCCCAATTATTTGTGCCGATGAGGCCGGGCTACACAATAGCTTCGACTAGCGCCGTCACCTCATAGCAAGGAGATCCTCAGTCCGAAACCAGGGTGGTCTTTCTGCGCTTGTCCTCCCCAAGTCTCTGTGGGTTGACTTCCGCAGTCCAAACGCGTGCACGCGCAGAGGTGCGAGTGTCAGGGTGAACCGTGTGTGTGTGTGTGTGTGTGCGTGCGTCCTGTGGGACCGCTGACCCGTCCGGGGGGCGTTCCTCACCCATGCCGTCACGGTACGAGGCAGGTTCGCTTGAAACGACTGTCCCGGGTGTAAAACGCGGTAAGAAGTTCGACAGAGTTCATAACATGCAGTATATTGTGCTGACACAGTCGCGCAGTGCAATATGTTGCATTACACAAGTGCGGGAATTACAGCAGTGGGATTGGGGTTAGTCGGGTAACAACCTTGGAATAATGCATGAACAGTGCGTAATTTCCTGCTCGTCCAATTTCCAGACAGTGCACACCTAGTCCACATGAGAGTCACTCACAGCGCAGGAGGTACTCCACGATTAAAGCCGCACGCGCTACATTTCTGGATCGAAATGTCGGCCTTCGTTAAGCGAATATAGAGTACATATAAATAAGAGAATCTGCAGCATTAACAATAAAAAATAATTAACACTTCCCCCGGTCCTTCGACGCTCTGTGCGACTGCTGGGTGCGGGATTTTTTTCCCTGCGAGTGTGCGACTCTGCAGTTTTTGAGACGTATCCCCCTGGAGGCAGAGGGTGGCGGGCGGGGGGGGGGGGGCTGTAGGTACAGCTCCTGATGTTAGGATTCAGGTCAACACGCGCCCGAGGTGGGAGCCAGCGGGCGCCGGGGGCCGCACTCCGGACGAGGGGCCGTGCATAAGCGACGAGGGGATCCGTCCTTGCCGCCCGGAGACGACGGGAACGCCGAGAACGAATGGCTGTTTCCGGGGGCACAGTTCATCGCGGTTGCTCCATCGCTCTCGATCGCAGTGGTAGAGTCTGCCGCCGAGGTGTGTCGTATTGGAGGAAATGCTAATTACGGCTGGCAATCAGGATACGTCTTTCACTCAGGCACCGCGGTGAGCCTAATGGAGCCCCGGGGTTTGACACTACGTGCGGTGCAAATGTCACGGCACGCGCACAAACAAAGCATTTTCTCAGGGGGTGACGATGGCCGTGGAATAAACACTTATGAGGCATTCAGACGGATGTCATTATGACGTCGTTGAGGAGATTGCTTGGGATGTTCGCCCACTTGTCATCACATCGACGATGCTCAGCTCAGCTTAGTTCTGTCTCGTGTTCATCATCCCAGCAATGACTTCAAGTTTCATTACTGACCTTTTGGATAAAATTGCATCCATCCGTTACCTTACTGGTTAGCACCCGTGGGGGGGGGGGGGGGGTGACAGGGTCCATCATGATACACACCTACTCGCACACCTGCTGGCAATAAGAAGTCTCCAGTCGACCTTAAATGACATGTTTTAGACCCGCACAGTTACGGACGGGACATAGAAACTCGCAGCATTTTAAAAGTCTAAATCGACATTTTTAAAAAATAAATATCAAGTAAATCAGGTGCCACCACTGTTCTTACCACGTCAGACTGTTCGAGACACTTGGCAGAATCAGCTCTCCTCTATTCCCAGCATTTCCCCTGCCGGTCAGAGCTCCTTTTCCCCCCTGAACTTCGTTTTCCTTTGTAAGTGTCGTTTTCACTCCAGTCATTATTGTCAGCTCCCCCGCTCGCATGATGCGGGTGAAGGAAACCTCAGCATTCCTGCCGCCCCTCACTCCCTGTGACCAACATCACCTTAATTAAACTCTGCTCCATCCGGAAAACACAAAAACAGCGACATCGCGTTGGTCGGTGCTGGCCTTTGAACAGAAGCGTATATTTCGTGATGCCGGCTCTGTGCTGCGGAACCCTTGATCTGAAATGAAACAACAGGACGATGAAGTTTAAGCCCTGACCTTTGGCCTCGGCTCAAGAGGTATTTACGTCCACGCTGAGTGAACAGCGTGGCCCCCGCAACCCTATGAATCTGGTAGCACCGTTCAAACACGGGGGTGAAAATGAGCTTACGGGAGAGGTCTCTGCGTCAGCTCCCAGGTTCCTGCCTCGGCACCCCGGGCCTGTTGATTTCTTTGGATGACGAAGGTGTAAAATGCAATTTCGGGATTTCTTTTCAAATGCGGACACAGATATGACGCAGAACCAAAACCGGCACTGTGAGTCACTATTTTGTGCCATATAAACAGGAGATGTTACTAGAATGATAGAAAGCACCGTTGGCAACTGCTATTAAAATGTCAACATGCTGTGGCACACTTCCTCCAGCCCGAGAAGATAAATGTCGTATCGGCGATGTTTGCATGATACGCAGTTACGCTGGAAAACAACATTAGCGTCTCAGAGCCGCCTCATTTTTCCCCATCAGTGGTATCAGATTGAAGTCCTGTGGAATATCTCAGACAGATATGTATCGGTGGGTGAACTGCTGCCTACGTCACAACAAGTTAACCCAGTGATGGTGCTCCAGTCGAGTTGGACTGATTTACTTTACAAGTCTACTCCCAGAAATGCTCACCTAGTTTCATCAGATTGTCAGACTTGTATCTGACCATTACATCCACCAATTTACCATTTTGCCCATTTGTGACCCAAAGGTACGTGGTCTAAAATGAACACGACGGGCTGGTCAAAGGGAAGTTAAATTAGTCCAGAAACTGCTGAAGTCCGAGGAGTTTGGTTGGGGACTGATGCTTAAAGGTCGTAGGTATTATATGTAAATGTGTGTATGTGTGAGAGAGTGCGCAATCAGGAAGCATTAGAGTAATGTTTTAGGTCTTTCGATGCATTTTTCTGGCTAGAAAAATTCTCCGAATAAAAGGGTGAGGAAATCAGCGGCCTGCACTCAGAGAATGAGGATTCGGCAGAGGTGAGATGGGTGATGTGTATGGATGAGGCCGTGATGGAGAGAGCGAGAGAAGAGGGAGGAGGGTGATGTTTACGGCTGGGGGGCTGGAGCGGGGGGGGGGGGGGGGAGTAGTGAGGCCAGTAAACTGCTTGTGAAATGAAAATGGCTCTTTAGCAGAATCCAGGACACTTGGGCGCTGCGCTGGATCAATGTCTCTGATTTACTGTCTGAAAGCCTGTCAGAGGGAAAGAAGGGAGCGGAGGGGGGGTAGGGGGGTGAGGGAGGGAGGGAGGGGGGGAGGCCAGACAGACAGAAGTTAGGGCTTAGAGGGAGGAGAGTCCTTTAATGGAAGGAGAAAGAGGAGAGACGTGGAGAGGTAAGGATGGAGAGGGAAATTGTCCATCAGAGTGACAGTGCGAGGAGGCTGAATCAGAGGGATAGCTCCTCAAGTCCTCACGGCCCAGATACAAAATCAATCTGTCAAGGCAATGGGGAAGGGCAATCTTGTTTTGTGCAGGGAATTGGTGCGGCCATTTGGGTGGAAATCGATAGGGGGACACATGGCGCTTCTTAAATCCCAACTATCCTATAGAGGCCAGCCGCACTGACTAATAGAGGAGCAGACGGACGTAGGAGGGGACACAAATCTCCAACCTGCCTGCAAGGGATCTGCATTCAGCGGCCGACCACAGAGTCGGGTGAAGGTGCCGGCCTCCTCCGCTCGCCAAACGGGATGACGAGAAAACGACTTTGCGGCACAAGGAACTTGCCGATTTACTTCGGAGGGAGGGGCGGCGTGTCCAGAGTGACGCCCTGGTCGGCCAAGGCAGTCGGCGGGGACAGGAGTTCAGCCGAGGATGAGGAGCCTCATTTCATTTGCCATTTCACCAGCTCTGTGGCAATAAGGGAAAAAGCTTGGCCACCAGATGGGAAGTGAAGGGATCACGATTCATCCTTCGGGAGTAAATGTCTGTTAATGTCACATTTTATGGCGAGCCACCTAATAGTTATTGAAATAGTTCGCAAAAAACACAAATGTCAACTCAAAGTCCGGAGATGGCGGCGGGGGACATATCCGTCCAGCATCTTACACTCTGCCCTAATGGTGTGTCTCAATTTCTCTGTCCCTCTGTCTGTCCATCTATATCAATGATATTTGTGCACTCTGTCAGGTTAGGGGACATGCTCACACAAACACACAAACACACAAACACACACACACACGCACTCAGGTGTCTCGACAAGACTGTTTTCCAGCACCCTGGAGACACGGGGAGTCTGGGAGGACGGCTGGGTGTGTGTGTGTGTGGTGGGAAGGCGGGGGGGGGGGGTTATTTTATTTTTATTTTGAGTGTTTAATGTATTAAAAGGGGCCGGGGTAATGAATTATAATCTTTAATGCAGAAACCGATCGATATCACCGAGAGAATAAATCAGCTTTTACTGAGAGCGTCAAAGCCCCTTAATACACTAGGAGAGAGCGAGGGAGTGCATGAGGAAGGAGGGGGAGGTGGAGGAGGAGGGGGAGGAGGAGGAGGAGGTGGAGGGAGGGGAGCAACAGGGACAAACTGTGAGGAGAGGAAGCACGAGCGAACGCAGGGAGACGAGGATGATGAAATAGCCGACGGAGGGAGCGCGGGGCAGAGGAGGAAGGGCCGGGGGAGGTGGATGGAGGCAGAGGGAGGGAAGTTATAGATGAACACACTCACCTTTGGGCTCACCTCATCGAGTAAAAGCCCGCTGAAAGCATGGAGATTTTGACAGTTTTGCGAGGCGGGGTAGGTCAGCCGGGCCTGCACTTGTTATTTTCCCACCTGGTTGTATTGCGTTCCCCCTCGACGATCCCCTGGTCCGCCCGGAGCTAAATGTAATTCATTGAATGACAGCGGCGCCTCTCAATCACAGATCACCTCGCCGCTCTCTTGTCCCGGCGACCGCCCAACCCGGGGGGGGGGGGGGGCTCCGCTGGGGGGAGAGTGCCTGACAACAACGACCACGAATTCCAACTCTCTACTCGCCCGGCGTGAGGTTTCGCTTGTCACTGGTGTGCACTGGGACATTGGGACGAGGCGGAAACCTAACCAGGCTAACAAGGCTGCGTCAGCGGACAAAGTGGTCTAAGCGAGGCTTCGCCCTTTAGTGAGACGCAGTCATTAAAATTAGATGGTCCGGGGCGAGGCCTGGAGGTGGGCACTTCAGAGCGCCGGCCTCCGAACGATAGACAGGGAATCGTGGAGGTAAGGGCCGGCGTTTTGAAGGAGGCTGGAAAGAGATGAAACGGCGGAGTCTTCACGGGGAGGACGACTCTGCGAGGGGAGGGAGGCCCGAAACACTGAGGCGGTGGGTCGAGAAAACGATGTTCTCTGATCGTGCTACACCCCTCAGGTGCTCAATAATTAAGCAGCTGAGCGGGCTCCTGAGATCCAACCGCGATGTCAACCAAGGCAACCATCCATCATTCATCGCTTTAGGAATCAGGGGCGGAGATGGCACTTAATCACTCATTTTGTGCCGAGGCTTTTCCCTCGCCGTTTTCTTTCTCCCAGGCTTTTTTCCTATCATTGTTATTACCGGCTTTGTGTTGCTGCTGCTGCTGCTGCTGCTGCTGCTGCTGCTTGTTTTTCTTGCCTGAATAAAATAGCAGTTTTCCTCAGCGAGAGATTCTGCCAAACAAACACACTCCTTTTCAGCATTCGACCTGCGAGCATCTCGTCTTAATGCGCTGAGGTTCACAACTGGCAACGTGTAGTCGCAATGCTCCCTTCCAGTCCGCGCCGAAAGCCTCAGCCTCCACTTTTGTGTCTGCGGGCGCTGTCTGTCTGTGTGCCTGAGGGCGTGTGATTGTTGCACCGCGCTCATAATAAGCCTCTGAGTGACTGGCAGAACCAATATCTTGCTATCGCTTTGCCCCGCGCTCGCTCGGGCGGCTCGGCGTGCAGCCCCCGTCATGCATCTCAATTCCACAAACACAATGTTCGGAGCCGAGAGAGGGGCCCCGCGTTTTGATTAATGTCGCCATGACAACTACATAATTCATGAATTGAATTAGCGATCCATTTGTCATTTGCAAATCATAATTCAGGATGTGTGTTTAGGGAGGGCCGGTCGAGGAGAAAGAGCCACGGCCTGCCATTATCCTTTGTGTTGTCTTCTGCAGACACGCACACGCACACACACACACGCACACACTTGGAGTGAGGAGAAACGTGCCGGAAATGCTGACGTATCGCGTGTCCAAATGTGGAGGCGGGGGCTCCTCAGACGCGGCCCGCTCCGTGAGAGGGCCTTCTTCAGCGTGATGATGAACCCTCAGGTCTGCTCCTTTTGACAGCTGCATGTTAATTCATCCCTCTCCATGGCTCTGCCTCTCCGTCCGCTGTCTGTCTGTCTGTCTGCCTGCTGGCAGAGGCACGGCCAGCTCCACACTGACACCATTTGGTTCGTCGGTGAAAGGAGTTACGGGGATTGTCGTGGCGCGCAAATCGTTTGCCGTGAGATCAGTGACTGGATTTACACAGGCGCCCTGCACCAAGTGGGATTGCCGGCCGTATGTGGGCCACACGCTAGGCTTCCCCGGAGTGAATCCCGCTGTGCACGGGTCCGACCTGGAATTTACGAGGCTCTTCATCTTTAGTCTTCTCACATTGTTGTGTGAAGTGAGTGGCTTGTGTTTGGATCTCCTCTCGTCTTCCTCACAGCAACACCACCAACCCCCGGACGTTTTGCCAGCGTGCACGTGTCATTGTTTTGTCATTTTATTGTGGGTCTTTTCCTTCCTGGGCCACGGCTAAGAGACCTTTGCTCAACAAGCAAAGTGTGCTGTGTGCTGAGGACAGGCACTGGTCCTGGTTTCCCAGTCAGGTCGTAGTTTGTGTCAGCAACAGTTGTCAGCAACCCGTGACGTCGCTCACAATGGAATACGGTTGGGTGAACGAACAACGTTGGGGCCAAAGTGTGGGTCGGCACGCAGAAGCAGTCCACTCGCCGCTGGAACGCGTCCTCGTGTGCGATGTCATTAGGCGTGCCGATCCCAAACAGCGTTGGTTCGCCTCCTTTCGCCACTCACATCCAGATGTCTGTGAGAGCCCGGCGCCCGACAGCTCCCGCGTAATTAGATGATCGGCACTTAAAAGCGGTACTCCTTTGAGTTTGAGCGAACGAAGCCGGAGAGGAGGCGAGCGAATCGCCTCGGTTAATCCTGGAGAGGTTTCATGGAAGACGAGCCCGAGACTTTGGGGCTGTGGACTTTAAGGCTTGAGTGTTATTTGCATACGGGCTTTATTTCTGCCAAATCGGCTCCACCTGGATACGTGGCTACGTATGTACTGTACATTAAGTATGATTTCACACATGCGACGCTTTCAGATTCATGCCTCCACTGGGCAACCAACAAGATGACACGCACAAAGCCCGCGTCAAATTAGAATAAATGAATAAATAGAAAAAGCGAAGCATGAGGAGACATAGTCTCATTCCTGGCTGCATAGAGACGTTTTAGAGTCAAAACTACAGGGACTGGTTCCTCAACAACTCCACACGACGCTGGGAATCTCTGACATGAGAGTTTATTCGTTCGTCTGTTGCGAAATATTAAGAGGTCCTCACATTGAGTACAGTCACACGCGAGATGCATCAAAACACGTTGCCGGAGGCGCGTCATATAAAACATGGATCTGTCTTCCCTTCCAGCGGGGGGAGAGAGGCGGCTGTGGTCCCCTCTCAGGCTGTGGCGACGTCCTCACTGGAGTGTTGATTGTCTGGAGGGCAGAGAGGATCACAGCCTACATGTTTGCATGTTTCATCAAAGACATTTCTAACTCTACTTGGGGTAATGGTAGAGGCACAAGCACTCTCCAGGCAGTCCGATCTCTGTTTCAGCCTGTTACCCCACACAGAATCCTCACCGATCCAAACAAACCTGAGCCCTTATTTGAAAAAAGAGAGTTACTCCTTTAAAAAGTCTCATTAAGTACTTAACTACGTTGGACCCGGTCTGACTAAACCAACTTTTTGATGTAAACGTCCACGCCCAGATGGCCACACAACCCCCCCCCCCCGCTCCGCTCCGCTCCCTCCCCCTCCTCACCTCTGCCTTCGTCCTCCTCCGGACTCTCCTGGCTGCTCGGCGCGGCCGCCTCCCCCCGCTCTCCCTCCCAGAGGACGGTGGAGGAGGCGTCGCGGCCGGAGCGCAGCCGCGGCCGCGGCGCCGCCTTGTGGTCGCCGGGGCTGAACGACTGGGACACGCCGGAGCCCCCCCTGGCCAGGCCCAGCCCCCAGCCGTGACGGGAGCCCAGCTTGCGACGCCCCCCGGAGCCGGAGCGCTGGGCGGGGGTCCCGGGCGCCGAGATGTCCTGTCTGCTGTCCGCCTTCCTCAGGGGAGAGGGGGAGGTGGGAGCGCTGCGGGGGTCTGACACGGTGGCACGGCTGTTAGCATTGTGACATCGGGCCGTCTCAACCTGCTTGCGTGAACTTGAACGTGAACTTGCGTGAAAACTTTCAGGGAACGGCATGCGGAGGAACAGAGGGAGACGACGCGAGGAGCGACACGTTAAACCCCCGAAAGTTGCTCCCGATAGAATGGCGGCTCTGCCAAGCATCAGACTGTGAACAAGAGGCAGTGTGAAGCGCTTTGTTCTGCCGATGTTGTTAAGTGAGTGCTTAACCCCTTCTTCTTGCCGCCTTCGGTCTGCAGCCAACGCGGCGCAGAAGCTCTTGGAATGTGATCCAGCACGAACGTTGAATGCCCGTGCCTGCATATGAACACTGCGATCCCTCTGCATGAATACGCGGATGGATTTCGAAGACGGCCACATCTCGTCATCAGGCGTCCCCCACATTGAGACATGGCCTCGTGCATGCCGTGGTCACGGCCACACAAGCCCAGGGAGAAATGTTGAACACTTTCTCCACCACAACCGTCATTTTTATGATTGCTGCCACCACTACTACTACTGCTACCATGTTTACTACTGGGGCGTGCTTGAGCTGAATCCCCCATCACCCCATTGGTAACCACAGGCCGTCTGAGGCTTAGAATCGCCAGGCTGAGGAGTCCCAACGCTGAAATGAGGCCGTAACATGATCTCAAATTGTTTAAAGTCACCGAGGCTTTGTTTTGATGTGTAATGGTATTAATAGCGTAACAAGTGCCGGTTGAAAGCGTAGCATGGCTACAATCATCCAATCTTTTCATTGCATACATGAACTGTAATTCTATAGGAGTAAGAATAGATCATCACAATTATTCCTGCTGAAGCCGGCCTATAGTAAAAGAACCCTGAGATCAGGGTTTGAGACAAGAGTTCACCTATTTAATGCTATAAATGCGTTACGTGTTGGTTTTTTGGTTCACAAGAGATCTGCGGCCTGAGGAAAACGTCTTGCTTGTCCATCTAGACAAATGCCTGCGAGCACTGAAGCATTTATTTGGATTTGAAACCACCGTTGTAGGCATCACGCATTCATCCCCCTCAAGAGGTATTTTCTCCTCCTGCTCATGCCCGGTTTGAAGTTAAGAGAGAGGATCTCTCTGCTGTATTCAGGCTCACACGCACACACGAAAAAGGAAACGAATGCAACTCGTCGAGGAGCAGAAAGAGCACGGACTCTTTTATTTTGGTCCTGGCTTCTTTGGAGCGCTGGGATCGGCATGGAATAATAGAAATTACAATGCCAGGAAAAAAATTTCATTTAAATAGGGCCGGCATCAGCAGGTCCTAAAAATAAGGGGGGCGGGGGGGGATGGGGTACCGCATCACTACAGGTTGGAGCTTAAATCTTGGCTTTGAAAACCTCTGCAGAGGTCTTTTTTTTCTCCCCCCCCTCCTTTGCTCTCACAGCAGCGAATTCATTCAACAGTCAAGGTGCATAAGGAGAGAATGAAGCCCTGCGAATATTTTCCTTTCAACATGTGGTTAGCAGAGAAAGGCAGCCCGAGAGAGCCTCGGCTTTCTGCAGGGAGAGATCTGAGGAGAGCGGAGCGGTATCAATGCGGACCACACTTTGTAGTCATGAGATGATTTGTATGCACGCCTGTAGCCTTGCCTGATGGGGTGAGCATGCGAGCATATCTTTGAGAAAACCAGTTGGCTCGAGTGAATGCGTGTGTGTGCGTGCGTGCGTGTGTGTGTGCGCGTGCGCGCGCGTGTGTGGTCTCACCAGTCTGAGGCGCGTGTGCGTCCGATGTAAATTCGGAGCTGTCGGCCAGGTTTTCCACACTGCCGGCAGCGGTGAAGAGGGCGCGTCCCTCTCTCCCTCCTCCACGGGGTTTGATTAGCTTCTTCATCCTGTCTGCAATCCAGTTAGATTTCCTGTGAGGGCACGGGGGACAGGCACCATTTTACAAAGAAGGATGAGCCAGGAGATGGCGCGCGTGCACGTGCGCATGCATGTGCGCGTGCACGTGCGTGCACATGCTCCGATTCTCCAGAAATTATGAGGACGCCAAGTGTCTGACAGCTGCGTCTCGTGTTTGTCGTTTTGACATGCAGATCCAGATGGAGGGATGCATCTTGAGGTGCCCGACATCGTTCCTGATGCCAGAGAAAGCACCCTGCAGCGAGCGTGTCGCTTTGGGTGTCGCAATCAAAACGCCATTGGCGCATTGGCTTTGCAGCGCAAGGGACAAAACGCAGCATCGTGACGTTTGAGCGATCCACGCACAGCAACGCTCGTCGTCCGGATTGAACACGATTTCACGTCACTTAAATCGGGCGAGAGCGACGCCTCGTCTCCGGGGTCGCAACCGAGGCCAAGAACGGAAGCAAATCTCAACTCCACGACAGTTCATTACTATTTCATTATCTTTCAGCCAGTTCTACAGACGACCGCTTGTATTGCTTCTATCCAGACTTGCACTGTGCCGTCCATCCAGACGCATTCGTCGGCCGTGGCCTTTCAGAAGCCGATCCTGTGCACAATAAAAACCCACAGTCAAAAGGGAAATGAAAATAAATGAGCGCAAAATGTATATAAATAGAGAGTGAAGAAACATCCTCCTCCTCACGGAGAAAACCATCATCCCCAGGTGTGTGTGGGCAGAGACCCTCTGTTCCCATAATGAACAACAACATATAATAGAAACCGCTCATTAGTTTTTATTTCACTGTGAGCTCAGAGCCCACCCTGAAAGCTCAGCACACTCTCAGTCAGAGCACAGGCGGCCACAGCACGACAGACAGCCCGAGCGCAGTCTGCGGCACCTGCTTTACAAGGACTCACAAAGCCCAGCGTATTCAGGCCGCCAGATGAGCCTGAAGGAGTCCGTCTCTAAAGAGGGACCTCGACCGGGGAGAACGCAGACCGTCCGGGGGGGGGAGGAGAGTCTCCATAACAATAACAGATGCTTTAAGGGAGAGAGACATCGCGGCTCGGCGCGACTCCCCGCATTGTGCTCCGTCGGCCGGGCTCACGACATCTCTCTCTCGCCGGGTGGAGATCTCACGTAGATGGCTGTCTGCGAGCGCCGATACTGGCGCCGGCAGAACACCAGCCAACGTGGGGAGGAATAACAAGCTGGTAGACCCGAAAGCCGGTCGAGTCACATCTCCCGGATTTTCTTTCGTAAAAGGGGCAGCTACCTCGAGCCGTGTGTCCCAGCCAATCACCGGAGTGGATGAAATATTCATTCAGCAAACTGTTTTCCAAAATGACTCTCTTCGTTGGCATCGAACCTCACTGATTAAGGACACACGTTTGGGTGCTCGAAGAAAGAGGACGCTGCGGCAGCGCCATTCTCTGCGCTGCCCCGTGGTCCCATTCTAAGACGTCTCCGGGGACGTTAACCTGGTACCTCCCTTTGCTTCATTTCCCTCCATTCCCTTTGTCTGTTCGAAACGCCTTGAACGGCCTCCTGGCATGCAGTGTGCCGCACGGGCACGTCCCCCGGCGCTTACTTGGCCTTGCTGGCCGCAGGCGGCATGCTGGGCTCGAGGACTCGGTACTGATCCATGATCTTCTCCACCAGCTTCTGCTTCTCCCGCCGCAGCTCGCTGAGCTTCTCCCTGGACAGAAACGAGGGGAGACGTCAGAACAACAGAAGCCCGAGAGGGAGACGAAGGAGGGAAACATCTGAGGGGGATGCTCTCGGCCCCTTTCATGCATTCTTTATCGGTGCGAGTGGTTGAGATTCTTCTGGAAATGAGCGCTCGTCACTGTAATCTCGCTGCCGAGCCACGTGCCCGCCGCGCAGCAGATTATTTTTAAATCGGGCAGACGCGGAGCGAGAGCACGTGCGGATGCCGGTGTCCATGTGGGTGAGCGGAGGGGAGGGTTCAGGGGGGTTGGAGGTGAACTGCCGACTGCAAAGCCAGCCGATACCGAGGAAGAGCCTGCACGCCTTTGCGAACCCTCCGTAAATGAAAGGCGGCTCGGAATGAAGAGGTCAGGGAGGCTACCGGAGGTCAGCAGCTTCCAGTGTGAAGGCCCGGCTGTCTGCTTGACCCCAGAAGCTCTGCCAGCTGGACGGGCAGTGTCAGCGAGGTCCTGAACAACTACTTGATGGCCTGCGATGAAATGGCTGAATAAATCACGCCGGCCTCCGCAACCTTCTTCTGATAGACTCACACTGGAGTTTTTGGTTTTGAGGTGTGTTGATTTCCTCTCCATCTCTGGGCAAACTTTAAAAACTCATTTCATTCAACTCAGTTCATTGCCGGGCAGCCACACCATTCACCCATGCAATTTCAGGCCCTAAACGTACACTTTTTGACTATAAGAGGAAGCCAGAGCTGGCTGGAAAACGCCCTCCCACACACAGGGAAGAACAGGCAAAGCCCAAACCGAAAGGCCCCTGGTCTATACCAACCAAGCACTAACCACTGACCCACCGTGTCCCCACTCATCCCCCTGCTCATCATAGCTCTAACACACTACTCCAGCCGATTAGATGTCTTCCAGTGTAACGTCAAGGCTCTCATCTGTTTCATACGAAAAGTATCCCCCCCTCAGTGCGTGTGTCCAGTACAAGCCAAAGTCTGCCGCTCGCAGCAGTATCAAATCTACGAGATTCGATAAGTTTAACGTTTGACGATGAAGTACTCTCGAGGACCGTTTCAATTTATCTTACTCGTAATCGCATGAGGCCTCCTCGCCGACTTTCTCCCAACGTTGGCTCGGAGTTGCTGCATCTTTTGATCAGCGTCGCTCACAGCAAACAAGGTTTTGCGGATCCGTCTGTCAAAAAAACGTCATCTCGTCTCGTTCTCCGAAGTCCCGGACGTATATTCAACCGGACGCGTCTTCGGCGGAGCAAAAGGGAGGAGAGCGCAGTGCGCGGACTTGAAACCGGCTTCCACGAAAGACTGCCTGAAACGTACGGACCGGACGCAGCATTTGGTGCGATGTCGCATCCGCATGACGTCCCGCCGCACTTGGACCTAACGTGGCCCTTTCATCCGGCTCCTGTTTCGCCTTTCTGACGGGCCGCATGAGCCGCGCACTCACTTTGCCTTTCCCCTAATTCCTAATTCATGTTTTTCTAAGTAAGGGAAACCGGCGGCTATGAATAAGTAACCACCTCCCCTCCCCCTACCCCTTGATCGCCCATTTGGAATCGCATCCCGGTGTTTATTTGCATTACGCTCGCCGTCATGATGAACCCAGCCTTCACCGGCTGCACTTGGCTACAGACTGAGACCGGCGTTGCCTGCCCCCGACCACCCGGGCTACAGAAAGACACAGAAATACACACTCCGCTTTGGACGAAGCCCTCACGGAATGCACTGCGTGATGCTGAGCCTCGCGCGGGGGAACCACGGCAGCCATCAGATTGCTTCACCACTCAGATTGTCCTCTTGGTCACGTGAGAGACGGATCTCCGATTTCTATTCTAGTCTGACCGCTGGGACGGCGTTTACCCGTGTGAGACCAGGGCCGGGTCTTCCCTCTCGGGACGTGAACCTGCAGGTTGAAATGAACGGCGAGGCAAGCCCCCTGCCGTCGTTTGGCAAAGACTTTCGCAGGGGACCCCTCTTCAGCTCGAGCAGTCGGCGTCTCCCCTTCAAACACTTAACCGGGGATCAGAGGGGCGGCCGGGAGCCAGCTCTTGTAAGACCAGACAGGCCACGTGCTCTCCAACGTCTGCCTTTTTCCGGTTCCCACGGATGTATTCTTTTGGCGGTCTTGTGCGACAAGCCAGCCGCCGCCGCACTTAACATTCATCCCAGCACGCGTTGGAGGTTTTTCTTGAATGATGCAAATGTGTGCGAACGACGCATGGCTGTGATCTTTTCAAGAATTCGAGTTTCAGACGCGTCAACACAGAGAAACCTGGCTAATTGTCCCGGGAGGGCGGAGCCAGCTCTTAGTCATGGATACGTCTGTTCTCTGTTTGTTTGTCATTTAACCGCCGCTCAGACCTTTGCAGTGAGCGCTCCTATCCACTCGGACTGGAACGCAGGTTGACAGGGCAAGGACCTGAATAAGATTAGACGCGTGTGTGTGCCTGTGCATGCATGTGTGTGTGTGTGTGTGTGTGTGTGTGCGTGCGTGTGTGTGTGTGTACGCACTGGTACTCCCTCTGCTGTGAATAGTGCTGATCTCGGCGCTCCAGGCTCTGCTCCAGTAGGGCCCGGTTCTCCTTCAGTAGACTCTGGTTCTGCTCCGCCAGATGTCGGTTCTCCTCCTCCATGTTCCCCTTCAGCTGGGTCAACAGCTACACGCACACGCACACGCACACGCACACGCACCCAACACAAACGGCCAAATAAGGCGAGCGGCTCCGAGGTTAGGCCGCCGCCTTGTTTACAGTGTATCTGTATTACGGCATATATGTGTATATCTCTCCTAGAGCGGAAAGCTGCCGGTTGATGATCCAGAAAACATGCTGCTGCACATTCAGCCGTGCACATGACTTCACACACAGCCCTGAGCCCCATGGGTTCTAACGCAGAGCGATAAGCATCGGCGTTGGCCTCGTCACCCCTGCAGGGCTTTGCCCCGCAGGTTCTGAGCCCGGTCCTGGTCCCGTCTGGCAGGCAGCTTTTGTGGCATTGGCATTGTTTTTCTGGCACCGCAGCCACGCTGCTCCTTTTTGCTTAAGTAGCTCTTTATTGTTGTTCTGGAAACAGCCGCGGCACTTTCTGCAAAGAAGTCAGTATTTCAGCGGAGGCCGTTTGGGAGGCTTTGATTGCCTACACCGGCTGAGTATGAGGAGAGCTCAGATTTGTCACCCTGTTCCCTTACTTTCAGCGGGAACACCGCCGATTGGCATCTTCAGACATCTGAAAAGGGAACGGGATGAACGATCGAGGAGCTGGCATGTTTGTTTTTTTTTTTATTGTTCCCTATTTTGTTTTACTAGTGTCTTGTCAATTCTTCCCGGGCTGAACCAGAATCCCGTGACAAAAGCGGGCATCGTTTAGAGGGCCAGATGACTTGCACTGCTTGCATGAGCAGCTTGATGAAGCAGCAAAAGGTAACGTCTGCTCGTTAAACTTCTTAAACGGTGTACAGGAAGTCAATTTCCTCTGTTTATTTCCCCGCTCGAGCGACACTCCTCGATATGCGGCGCCTGTTTGACCGTGTTATCCAGACGACCGGCTGCTCTGAAGCTGCGCCGAGGGCAGTGGGTGTCCCTGCTCCTTCTTGGCTAATTGATATTCCTCTTCCCTTTCGAGCGGCATGTCCGTTTTCCCCCTGCTCAAACTGGCCCTAAATCAAGTATTAAAACCGTCCACTCAGTGCTCCTCACCCTCGATACGATGAGAGCCGCTCCCCCCTGACCACAACTATGTAAACCACTCTCTAAAACCTGCAGTCAGGTCCTTATAAATTTGCTTAATTGCCCAATAATGCTCTGGTGAAATTTGCATTTTTATGTCATTGTGGTAATGCGTCCGGGCGTCATCACTGTGAAGCACTAAATCCCTCTTTTTGCATG
Organism: Karalla daura; assembly: GCA_029224185.1. NCBI lineage: Eukaryota > Metazoa > Chordata > Actinopteri > Chaetodontiformes > Leiognathidae > Karalla > Karalla daura. The sequence continues at coordinate 26,017,459 of CM055195.1, forward strand.
TCAACGGGTGGCTGACAGCTAGAATACAAAGCAGGCGTGCGTTTCTGGATGGACTCCTGTGCGTGCGTGTGCGTGCGTGCGTGTGTGTGTGTGGTTGATACCTGGTACTGGCTGGTGAGGCGGGTGCTGCTGAGGTCCAGGCTCTGGTTGGTCTCCCTCAGCGCGCTGAGCTCCCCCTCCAGCCGCGTGCGCTCCAGCTGGGAGGCGCTCAGCTCGCCCCGCAGCAGCGAGCCCTGGGCCAGCAGCTCAGCCTGCAGCGCCAGCCACTCCTTCTGCTGGGCCTGCAGCCTGCAGCCACACGCGCACACACACACACACACACAGCGGGTCACTCCTCGCCGCTCCGCGTCCAGGGGAGCACTGGGCCTCAGTGTTTGATGACGCTCATTATGATATCCGCCCGTTCATTCTGGGCTTGCCTTGCACCCAGATGGTGACCTGCTGGGATCCGCTGGAGTCTGTCTCCAGCACACACAGAGCGGAGGCAGGGAACACGCACCCTGGACAGCTCTCCAGTCCATCACACACACTCACCATTTACACACACACACACACATCTAGGGGCAATTTAGAGACTCCAATTGGCCTAAACATGGGGACCTTCTTCCTATGAAACAGCAGTACAAACCATAGTTTGGTTAGCCTTCATAGTAATCATTATTATATCATCACACGTTACTGTTTTACTATTTCAGATGTGTCCTGTGTACTTTCACGTCCATATAACTACTGCACCATTGTGTTTAGGAGTTAGTTGTTTGCCATCTTGGCAACCCAGCATCTATGAGCCCCAAAGTCCAGCGGAATCAGCGACGATGACGACGTCGTTCATACACTCACCAACCCAAAGATAAAATGCCATCATCAGCACTCAGGACTCGTGCCAACCTCAGACCCTTATAGATAGGTCAGAGGCTTTGATTCACACAGGTTATACGGAGAGCTCTGTACGAGGGGGGAGGGGGCTTCAGACTGGATGCATTTGTGGATTCCAAAAACCTTTTACTTTTTAGAGTCGAGCTTGTCCAAACAACCTGTGTTTTTGTGCTGCTTTTTGAGCCAAAAAGCCTTCAAGGTTCTGTGCTGACCTTTGTTTGGAGGCCTCTCTAAAGAAAATCGCCAGAGTAACGTTTAGTGCCACTCATAATATCAAAGAATGTTTTTCCTCACCATTGTCGCTGGGTGTTTGCTTTTGTGGGATTTGTGGAGATCAGTTGTCTCTGTGCACGCTGGAGGCCTCGGGTCAGATCTGATCTGCATGCTAACTGTCATGAGATCATGGAGTAATGCACTTTTCCCAGTATAGTCAGCCTTAGTGATATTTATTTTGCTTTTTTGCTTGTCTATGAGTGACCTTGGCTTGTAAGCCTGACTTGGTGCTGGAAGAAGAGGGACTAAAAGTGTGTTTAACGAGGAAAACACATGTAAGAATATGTGCTTTCTTGACCTTTTATGATCTCATGTTTTTAATTCAAGGCCTGAACCAGGCCCCGGCACCTTGAGGGGACGTTGTCTTCGGTGGCCTTTGACACGATGTCAAGGCTGTAACGTCCACAGTGACTTAGAATGTTTATATACTGAAGCTGTGGCCTTGTCTTACACCTTGTTCCTTTCCGGATCGGAGGCAAAATATCCATTCTGTGCATCTCCACAGCACATCTGCATTCAAGCCAACCGCTGTGTTTCTCCTTGGGCTCCATACAGGGGCATTAATGCTGTCGCTCCACCACATTGAGAGCAGGACACAGTGACAGGAGCACATTCAGAGCATGAATCATGGATCAGACCGGTAAGAGCATTTCCTACCTCTCATTGTCTTCTTTCAGCCTCTCCAGCTCCCTCTCCCCCTCCAGCCTCCTCTGTGCCTGTGACTCCATCTCCTCTCGCTGCACCTTCATCTCCCGCTCTCTCTCCTCCAGCTGGGTTTTGCCCTCCAGGAGCTCCTTGTACCTTCGGAGTTCAAACACGATATTCAGCCAAACAGAAAAACATCAGTTCAAATGTATGACACAAAGGGCGAGCATATGTTTTATCGGATGCGGCTTGCGTTTGTGAGTTAGCTGTGTGTTCTCTTCTGGATATTTCCTCTCTCAGAGAACTAACACCCTCCTGCAGATAGAAAAAAGACTTGCTGTGTGGTGTTTGTACCTGGCCTCCAGCTCGCGGTGCTGGGCCTCCAGGCTGCGGTAGTTGCTCCTCTGCTGTGAGTGTTTGTCCAGCAGCTCCTCCAGTTCCACCTCCTGCCTCTGCTGCAGCACCGTCATCCTCTCATGATCCCTCCTCAGCGCCTCCATCCGGCCCGCCGACTCCTCCCGCTCCCGAGCCCAGACCTTGGACTCAGCCTCCAGGGCCGCACACCGGGCCTCACTCTGGCTGCAGCGGGCCAGCACTGCTGCATGCTGGGAGCTCAGGGAAGCTTGCTCCACCTGCATGTATTCATGTGGAACGGGACGAAATGGAGAGTGGTCATGTCTGGGTCCGGGGGTTGGACAGAACCTCTTCAAACCCCTCGGCTTTGTTCTCGTGCGCTCTGTAAAAAGCTCCACTCCGGCTGCCCTTCAGCATCCGGCCTTGCAGATTCAGCAGATTTCTAAATGCATCACCCTCTCAGCTGCCTGGGAGGCGTTATCAGCCAACAGCAGCACCAGTGTCTGGAGCAGCTCTAGTCATCGTCATCATCTCTGTGTGCGTGAATACAGTCTGACTCCATCCCGAGCCGTCCATGGACACACGTTAAGCCAGCATCACAACCAACAGAGCAGATACGGTCCCAGCAGGCCCTCTTACACTTTTTCCACACATTTACTCATGATCGATTAGGGTAATATTAGAATAGTAATGACATTAGAGTAGAATAGACGAGAAGGCCTTTATTCATCCCACGTTTTAAAATGTGACGACTTCACAGTCAGGATGTGAAATGTTTTAAATCGGCTGATGACAAGCCTCTTACTACAGGTGCATATAAGCTGTGTAGCCGACAGTGTCAATAGTCACATGCGTTACAAATTACAGTTAAAACCTCTCGTTCTAACAATTGTTTCTTTGATTTGATTTGAATTCATTGAACACTTTCATTAAAAAAAACAGTAATTAGCGTGGACTTTTCCCATGTCAACATAATTGATGTAATAAAGGGTTAATTAGGTCTAAGGTGTTAGACACGCTGCGTATTTAGTAACACCTAGAAAATCTGATTACAGCCATATCTTGTGCTGATGGACAAACGTGTTATAGCGGTTGTACTTGGTGGAATCAGACCGTGCGTGTGCGTGCGTGTGTGTGTGTGTGTGGGGGTGTCACCTGCAGCTGGGTGTTGAGCGTCTGCAGCCTGGTGCAGGAGTCCTGCAGGCTGAGCGCGTGGCGGCGCTGAGCCTCCAGCTGCTCCTTGAGGTGCTCACACGCCTCCTGGGACTGGGTCAGACGCGACCGCAGAGCCTCCTGTCCCGCCACCAGCACCGCTCTCTGGGGGGGGGGGGGGGGGGGGGGGACAAGCTTCATGAGGAGGACAAGCTAAACGTGCTAACGAGAGAAGGAGGAGGGGGAGCCGGGGGCGGGGGGGGGGGGTTCGGTTAAACATTCATGGCGCTGGTGCAGAGTGCGACCGCACTGGCAGGAATCTTCAACTTCAAAGCTGGGAGTACTGTGCACGCTCCGTATGCGCTAGTCTACCTGCTCCTCAGTGCAGGTTTCGGGGACTGTCAATTGGGCGTTGCTAATCCAATCAGAAAATCAGCGCGCGCGCGCCTGTGCTTCTTGCCCCGCAGTGGCAAAGAATGGTGCGTGCTGATTGGGCATTGTGATGGAGAAATCAGAAATCAGAAGACAATGGGGCTGTTTGGCAAGATGGCAGAAAGAAGGGATCTGATCGAGAACGAGAACGAGTCTGCAGCGCGTCCAAACCCCGCCCACGCCGAACAATGTGAACATGTTTGAGCGGCTCCTTCTTGTTTTGTCACTGGCACAGCAGCAACGCGTTTTATGTGCCAATCATCTCAGGGGTCTGCAGCGCACTATGCGGCAGCTCGCCGCCTCCGTTTGTCATTTCGGATGCTCTCTCATTTACTACCCACACCTGACTGAAGCATCCTGCCACACAGGGGACTCCCACTAGCTCCTCTGGCCCCTTCAGATCTCCTGCTTTTTTACTTCACTCCGGTGGGAAGCAACTACAGTCTCTGGATTCATCCCAACCTTATGATGTAGTAGGTACACATATTTCAGAGAAGGCTGCGAAGAACATTGCAATTTTACTCCTTGAGTTACAATATGAATTAAGCAGTGTTCACGACGGGTACTGTACATGTGCAGCTAGTTACGGGCTACAAGTATAGGGTTAACATTGGACGCCTTTGGGTTGTGCTTACAAAAAGAGCGTTTTACCATGAGCACTGAGCCATGTATCAACCAGGTGGCCAGCTACCACCAACTCTGCAGATCAGATGAGAACTGGAGCCTAAAGCCTCATCCATCTTGATATTGAAATTCTGATCCTATGCAGGGATGCACTGAGCGAGAGCCGCAGCCTCGGTGTTGCCGGAGCGGCATCCTCTTGTAGATTCATAGTGTTCCGGTGCGTGCGTGTTACATGTGTGTGTGTGTGTGTGAGAGAGAGGGAAAGAGTAAGAGCTACAGTACGAGAGCGGCAGAAGAAGATAAGGAAGATTAACAGTAGCCCAGGTGACATTATAAAGCCCGATGAGCGGAGATAAAGCAGTAGTTGTGGAAATGAAGTGCTGCTCTCGGGATCTGGCGGCCTACTGGGCGCTGATACAGTAGTCACGAGGCAGTCGTGGAGCGGGGGTTTCGGCGCAATCGAGATTGAGATTCAGGGGCTCCCATCACCGGCGGAAAGCTATTCAGACGCCGCCACGCACCTCTCTCTCCAGCTCCATCGACCTGCCACTCCACCGCCCCTCCGCCTCTGCTGCGGCGGGATCAGGGGTCACGCAGAGGTCGCCACCTTCGCCGGCCGCGGTGGAGCGATCCAGACGCGGCGCGTGCGGACCGTGCGCTTGGCCCGCGTCCGAGGAGTGTGAGCTAGAGGCCGCGTCAACACTCCCTCTCGTCTCTTCCATCTGGAGGCTGGATTCGGCTTTGGTCAGGCACTGGGAGAGCGACTCGATTCTCTCTTGCGATTGGCTCAGGGAGTCGGCGCTCGCCCTTAGATCGCTGTTGGCTTTTTGTAGCTCCAGACTCAAGCGCTGGACTTGAGCAGACAGCTCGTGGGAAGCGGTCCGTTCTTTGGATAGATCCTGATAAGAGGGAGATAAGAGGCACAGCGGAGCTGAACGATTGTGATCTGGGGAGAATAAAACCCGCGGTAAAAGCATTAATCTACACCCAACTCATTTCATTCACAGAGCTTTTTGGCCTATCTTTATAGGATCAGTTTAACTCTACAGCAACACGGTGCAGACTGTGCAGAGGGTATACAATGAGCTCAGTCTACGGATACCCACAGTAAGATAAGTTAGTCGTCAAAAGACAAGATCATAATGGACAAACAGGAAATGATTCAATACATGTGGAGCTTACTGACACAAACAGGGAGAGAGCTAAATGTTTGAACTTTTAAATAGTCCACATCTTAGCATCTTTGCCTTTTTCAGCTGTGTACTGTGTACCCTGTCACTTCTCCATGTGACAACATTTGAGATGGAACTAAAGACTATTAACGTATAGACATGCTTGAGCAATCCTAAAAATCCTGGTTGGTAAATGTAATTTGTGCTGTTCAGTTATGGCAAGGAATCTGAGTCTTCATCCCTGCAGCAGAGATTACTGCCAGTGACTAAACTGGCACGTCACACACACACACCTGGGACAGTGAGCTAATCTTGGCCTGAGCCTCTGCACACTGCTCCTGCAGCTGCTGTTTACCCTCCTCCATGCTGGTTAATTGACTGCTGAGCTCTTTCTCCAGGTCTTGCAGCCGAGCACAGAGATCCTTGGATTCAGACAGCTGCTGGCACACACATCTGTACGACACACACACACACACACACACACACACAGCCACAGGTCAACAGCGGCAGCACAGGTTGGACACAGGTTGAATAAAGATAGACTTGACATTATTGATGTATGCACAGTGCAGCCCAGTAGCTCTCTCTGATGCCTTGTTAAGTTAATTGCATGCCGCAGCTCATGATTAAGGTTAAGTGTGTGAACATGTGTGTGTGTGTGTACCTGTGCTCAGCATCCAGAGCTCGTGCTCTCTGGTTGCTGTGCTCCAGGGCCAGGGTGGTGCTCTCCAGCTGCTGCCTCAGCCTGGCGGCCTCCCTCTCCCTCTGCCTGCCCTCCTTCCTCTGGCCGTCCAGCTCCGCCTGACACGCCTCCTTCTCCTGCTCCAGCCTGGAGGCCTCCAGCAGCGCCTGCTCCCGCGCTCGGCCCACAGTCTGGGCCTCCAGCGCGGCCTCACGGAGCTCCAGCTCCAGCTCCTCCTCTCGACGACGGGAGGTCTCCAGGGCGCGAGCCTGGCGCTCCAGCTCTGCTCTGAGAGTCTGGACGCTGAGCTCCAACTGGTCTCCCTGGGAAAACCAGATGGGTGGTTCACGTTACTGGATGCTGACTGGTGAGTTATAGGACTAGGTTGATGGCATTGTCACCTCACTGAAAGGTATGTGTACTGGGTTAGGCTCCAGCAGACTCTTTCGCCACTTTGTGGTGAAAAGAAATGAACGAATTTCTGCCAAGAAGTGCCCACACTGGTACAATAAGAAATGAAAAATCAAAGAGCTCCCAATATACTGCATATCCTTGTGTCAACAAGACATTGGCATGTCAATAGATCCTGAATAGCCACTTGAATTAAAGAAGAAGCCGCCGAATGTGATTCATTTCTAATATAAAAGACAATAATGTGAACTAAAATGAGGATCCAACCGTATTTTAGATTCCATATTTTTGGATTGAGACATTTTCTTTATTTTTCTGCAGCACCATGGAAACCGGTCATGTGAAAACGAATGAAATTGCATTAAATCTCGTAGTTGTTTAGTCTCTCCTGCTGCTTTTTTATTCCAGCTTGTGAGAATGGTCGGCCAGAGATCACTTAAGGTCTCCCGCGGCGTGCCTCCAGAGGCACTTTGGAGACTTAAGTAAGAAGAAAAAATTGCCGTTTTTGATTGTGTTTTCCGGCTTATGGCCATTCACTAAAGCCGCACCCAGCCAGGAGGGGGGGGGGGGGGGGTGAAGACGAGCTGCAATTTCAGATTTTTTGGTTTTGTTCGCCCCTACAGCTGAGAGAACTAGGGAGTGCGCCTCATGTTTCATTTTAGCGCGCACCGCTCTAATCTCCAGCAATTCAGACCCCGCGCGTCTCGCTCCGGCGGTCGGAATGCAAAGCTAAGGCTCCGGCGTCGCCGGGAACCACCCCAGTGCCTGTGCGCTGGGGGAGCGGCTTGTTCCAGTGGTGGGAAATGAGAGGAGCTCCCCACCGCCCCGTCCGTCTGCCGTGCGGTAACGAACGCTCTCACAATTTGAACTGAACCCAGTTTCGACGGGGTCATGCGGTCGGATCGCATCATCATCGCAGGAACACGTGAAGAGAGCGGGGGAAACAGATCCTCAATGAAGACTCGATCTCTGGTGCCACATTACAACATCAGAGGACGGATTACGTGCGTCTCCCCGCTGTTCACGAGTCCCCTTTATGGGGCCTTTTAATGCTGACTCGGCGCCGTCTTTCCCCTACCTCGCTGTTTCCCTCATGCCCCGCAGTCTCGCCGCAAACAGAACCTTAAACACGGCGTTCTGCGACGTTTCAGGCCCAGTCCGAGGACGGTGATCTCCGTCTAGTTTCAGGCCTGAAATGCCCGGGAGGGGCCCCGTATCGATACGCCATTACTGAGGGCTCTGTGCATTTGCAAGTGGTGCTCCACTGTGACGCGACGTGTTTACTGTAACCAAATCATAATTCGCAGCCATTTCAGATGAATGCGTTCACATGTTTGTTATGTCACGAAGCCCCACCCCCCATCCCCCCATCCCCCTCCCATTCTTTCATGCCCTCACATGACTTCCCCTAGGTGAAACGGCGTCTGTCGCAGTCACGAAATAGGTTTGGTGTCTCAGCTGTGTCGCGCCTGTGCCTGCGTGTGTGTGTGTGTGTGTGTGTGTGTGTGCGTGCGTGCGAGGCGCTCAACCTTGCGCTGGGCGCCGCGCATGGCGTCCACGGCGCTGCGCAGCGTGTCCCGCTCTCTCTCCAGGGCGGCCCTCTCTCCCTCCAGGCTGGCTATGACCGTGGTCTGCATCCTGTGCAGCTCGGCCTGGCTCCGCAGGCGGCACAGCTCCTCCTCCACGGCCAGGGCCTCCGCCTGGAGGGTCTGTGGGACACACATCGAGCGGCCTATTCATGCGCGCACATCCTTGTGGGTATGGCTGTTTGGATGCGCTTCTAAGTAAACATTTCAACAGTCTCTGGAGAAAGGCTCTGTTTTACAGGTTGCAGAGCTCCTGCGAGCCTGTAACGGAGAAATGCAGCATTCCAGTTTCTGACAGATACAAACGCAAGTACGGTGGAACCTCCACTAACCAACGGCCTGTTATGTGAAAAATTCAGAATACCAATTGGGCCTCGAAGAATTTTCTGCCCCATTGAACGAAAAAATATTCAAAATACGAAAACGCAATCAAAAGTGCCGTCCGACAGCGGTCCTCCCGGTCCTCACACTTATAGGATAGCCGCACATTCTAATATCATTATATTATTTTACTTTTATATTAAAACAGTTATGTAAGTTTTACGCTCTATGCAACTGCTTTCGGGGAGGAATATGAATGTTCATGTTTTCATAATACAAAAATTCTAAGATACGAAAGCCCTTCCGGAACAAATTAATTCCACATCTCAAGGTTCCACTGTGTAACATATTCCCTTGAGCATCTTCTTACTGAACATCAGTAACGACAAGGCTTCAATTAAAAACTGTAACATGGAGCATCTGTCTACAGCCATGCGTACCTCTATGTGCCTGCGGGCCTCTCCCAGACTCTCTGCCGCTTTCCTCAGGTGCTGCAGCTCGGCCTCCAGGACCACCAGCCTCTGCTCTGCCTCCCAGGCTTTCTTGCTCTGCTCCCCCAGCTTGGAGCGCAGGTCCTGGGCCACCACGGCCTGCGAGTCGGCCTCGTCCTGGGCCTCCTGGAGCCGCTTTGTCAGCAGCTCCACGTCAGGGACAGACGGAGGGCGCACAGCGTGCTGCGGAGCCGCGCTCTCGCCGCTTTCCTCGGAGCTGCTTTGGTTTTCTGAGCTTGTTGTTTCTGCAGTCGGCCCTTCTGTCTCTCCCCCTTCTCTGTCCCGTTTCATGCGGTCTTTCTGGCCTCCTTCAGCCTCCCCTCTCCTCTTGGACTTGACCTCTCCACATGGTTCTCCTGAATCCACTTGAACATGCAGGACTTCCTCCCCAACTCCTGCTTCACGATGGGTGCCGATGATCTCTCCTCCTCTTTCCCGCCCCTCCATCATCCTCACCCTTCCCTCCCCTTCTCCCCTGCAGGTCTCACAGCCCTGCACGCCTCTCTTCACTTTCTCCTCCTCCTCCTCCTCCTCCTCTCTGCCTGGCTTCTTTGTCTCACAAAGTTCGACTCTCTCTTCCTTGTTGTCTTCGTGGTGCAGTTTAGTCATTAGCAGTTCCAAGCGGTGCATCAAAGTGACATTTTCATTCTTCAAGTTCTGGAACTGGAAAGTATAATTGAAACGACGTGTTCAAAGCTCAAAATCAGCAGCATTTTTACGTCTGCTTTGCCCTGCGATCAAACCATTCTGAACTGGAGGGCACCGTGAATAAGAATATCACCTCTTGTTCTTGCTCAAAATGCATTCAAAACAAGAAACAGTCAAAACAAGAATATAAAGAAGTAGGAGAAGAAAGGAGGGAGAAAAGAGAAGGATAAATGCCACTGGGAAAATGAAAGATTTGTGTGAATGACCCTTGGTTGCTTATAAAAATAGTTTCAAAGAGACTCCTCTGTGCAAACAGTCCAGAGCGAAAAGTATGAGAAGGAACGGCAGACAGCAGCCCCCACGGAGACGGTCCGGGAAATATATGTGACGTGCTGTAAATAATCAAGGATTGTACGAGCTTGGCCCGTTCCAGGAGCTTGCTGATGTGTTCCATTGATCGGCGGATTGATCCATTTTAATAGCTCATTATTGCTAATTCACTCCAGCTGACATAGCAGCTTTCGGAGAGCGGCGTGGACGAGGGGGCACGTGTTCGTGCGTTGCCCCCTGACTCTCAGCTGTGGACTGGCACTAATCCAATCCATACTCTCCCGATAGAGAGACGTTTATTAACTGGCAGCTTTGGCTTGGTTCGAAAATCAAAACTCATTTCATCTTCACGACGTCCGAGGAGGGCTTTCACGCGTCACTCGGTTATGCAATCTGAAACGGCCTAATATGACTTGACTGTGTGAGTAATTCCATAAAGCAAATCTCCTCTACTGACATATTACACTAAATAAGACAAATGACTCTCCGCTCTGAGTTTATTGCGTGGATGCGCGCACACACATGCGTCAATATGTGCTCGTATTATGTGTTTTTGTGCGCGTGAGTATATAGACCTGCTGTTCCATGGTGTAATACGGTTGGTGCGTTTGGTCGGTGCGGTACGTTTTGTCTCATTTCTTTTCCATCTCTTTACCTTTAGAGTGGATGCTCTCGGTGCCTAAACATTATGCACGATCACAGGGGGCGGGCAGCAGAGTAACGAATGACTGTGACTCATCTTTTGAGGATCGCGTCTGCTCTTTAGGCGCCGATCAAACTGTCCCGAGTACACTGAGGGAGTTCCCCTCGCTGCTCACCTCTCTGAGCGTGCTCTGGTGCTCCACCTCCAGGCACGCCAGCTCGTCCTTCACGTCGGCCTGCGGCGAGAGAGAGAGCGCCGAACATTTAACTCCCGCAGCCTTTGCCTCCTGCTTTCGCCCCCGTTTGCGCCCATATCTGTTGCCGTTGACGCCGGCTTAGCGCCCGACTCCGGCACTCCCAGGTGGAGGTACTTTTACATACAGTGAAATACGGCACAGTGCGGGCAAGCACAGTCACCCACTGTTGTCGGGCTTCTCGACCTCCCGCCAGGGGAAAGAGAAAACCCCCCCGTAAATGTTATGGGTTGTTTCTGAGAGTGGTAGCCGTCACGCCGGCGAACCCTGACCTCCTGCTGGGCCTGCAGCTCCTCCAGCCGTCTCTTCAGCTCTGCGTTCTCCTGCTCGGCTCCCAGCAGCATCAGCGCCGACGCCTCGCCCACTTCCACGCTCAGCGGCTTGTGATCTGGGACGCAGGGAGGCAGGCGCACGGAAACGGTGCCAAAACCAAGAAGGAGCCGGGCGGGGAGAGAACGAATGGAGGAAAGGAGAGATTTGTTCAGTTAGTGCTGATCGATAACCCGTGGGCCACCAGCACCCCCAACGCATATTCTCTTGTCAGTTCATCAAAATGTCCTCGGCGACGGGGTGCAGAGAAGCAGGCGTTCTGACCGATCGGCTGGCCCAGCTCCTCGTCCGAGTCCGGGTCTAGGTGGCGGAGCGGCTGGCGGACCGAGGCACCGCCGCCGTGCCTCAGGTTGGCCTCCAGGCTCATGTTCATCTCCAGCAGCTCGTCAGTTCTCTGCCTCTCCGTGTCCCGTTCCTACGCACACACACACGCACACACGCACGCAGATCCATCACAACAACCAAGGGACCGTCTGAAAGATATTTTTCACAAGGCCCAAAGTGTGCATAAAAGATTAAATAAAAAATGCAATAAAAACAATGACAAAGCCACACTGTGCTTAGAGCAACGAGTGCACACTCAGATGTTAAAGGAGACCTGGAATGGTTGAACGGAGCAGTTCCTGTTCTCTGGTGTTAACACAGAAGCTATGGAACACTGGATCCATCACAAATACCTCCAAATCCAAAAATTTGTTTCATTAGGATAATGAACTTATTCTTCATCCATATTTGGACCATTGGCAGGGAACAGACTGTTGCCCGGGTCTAGGTGTCGCCTCACTCCCGGCCCCCTCTCGGCGACACTCACCGCCTCCACGTCGATGATCCTCTGGCGCAGCAGAAGGTTGTCCCTCTCCAGCTCCCTCAGCAGCGAGCTGCGTGCCCGGGCGTCGGCCAGCTGCTCCTCCAGGAGAGCTTTGGTCTCCTGCAGCGCCGCGCACAGCTGCTGCTGCTCCTGCAGGGGGCGCCGCGCACAGGCAGGCGGGGACACTGTGAGACAGCAGGAGGGCGACCGAGCCGTTTACCTGATGCAGCTGATCCAGCTCTGACCCCTATCAGCCAGCTGTGGGAGAAATCACCTGTGGGTCCCCCCCCCCCCCCCTTCATTTATCAAGAATCCTATTGACAATGAGTTTTTTTCCCACCGTAGAGCCGCATCTTCTCGTTCTGTTTTGAATTTGGACTGTCTGCTTCAGTGTGGGCATGAAGGGAGAATAAGTCAAACAAGACTGAGAAGGTGACAGTGAGGACACTTTAAGGTGTTTTACAAGGATATGAGCACATCTTCTGCCTCGGAACAGTTACAGCGCTCCTGAATAAATCTCATTTGGGTGTAAAAGCTCCAATAAGCGGAGCCATGCTCCCTTCTCTTTGTCAATGAAGCCGCTCGGGGCTGTAAATCCTGATGACATCACATGGCGTAATCTCGTTCTGTGGATTTGAGCTTCGGAGTTGTTCATCTTCACTGGTGATTGAAATGCTCAGAGCCATGAGAGGGAATAACTGTACGGCTTTTGAACTGAAGTGCTTCAGCGCTTCTTTTAGAATATAATAGCTACTCGGGGAGGAGGTTAAAAAGGAGACCGTCTTCATGTGGCCTTAGCAGGGAATGTTCACAAGGTCCTTGCGTTGCAACAGTGCCTGTGTGCAAATGAGTACAAGGCCACTGTGAGTTGCACGCTATAGCAGATTGTTTCATGTCGCGTTCTGCCAAGCCATTTGAATGCATTTCCTGCCATGCTGCTTGTTTTCTCTCTCTGGTTTGAAGGGCTTATTAAACAGTGTGTGTGTACTGAATTATGTGTTAACAGAATGCGTGTGTGTGTGTGTGTGTGTGTGTGTGTGTGTACCTTCAGCTGAGTGCGTGTGAGCTCCAGGCTGCGCAATCTGTGTTTACAGCTCTGCAGTTCAGTCTGGAGCTGCTCAGCCCGTGTCGCTCTCTCCCGGGCACAGTCCAGCTCATCCCGCAGCGCACGCATGCCCCTCACCTCACCCTGCAGGCTACGGTTCTGCAGGCGGACACACACACACACACACACACACACACACACACACACACACACACACACACACACAAACACGCACGCATGCGCACACACACACACCCACACACAGTCTTCCTGCATTAAACTTTCAAATGTCAACATTTGCTTTGCTTCACATCCCAGATCTGTTCAGAGCCTTTTTTGACCCCATGGCTACCAGTATATACTGTAGGTGTGGGCATGCGTCTGTCCGTGTGTGTGTGTGTACACAGAACTCGTGACAATGAAACGATGAAATGTCATCACGTGGTGACAAGGCGCACAATAACAATAACTGCCCCTTTCTCACCAGATCTTATTTAGGAGGGTTAGGTTCATGATTTGACTGGGGAACACAACTCTGTAGAATGACAAAGTACAATCAGCACAACCGTGATGGCCTAAACAGATTTACAGGTGGCGTCTTCTTTGCGGTATCATCATGACATACGTATGATGTGTGCTAATTCCCGTGGTTTCACTCTCGCTGGTGTCTTGACATTGTCAGCACTGGCTGCAGCCGATTCCTGCTCATTTCCATAAAGAGGAAATGAGTCATAGGCTATTAAAAGCCACCTGCCGCGTTGTAATGTTTTCAGGCCTCACAACAACCCCGTTACAGCTGTTACCAAGCTATTATCTTATGTGTGGTACAGTGTGTATCCAACAGCAGGGACGTTTGCCGGTCCTCCACAGAGGCACCGGCCCGTGCTCATCACGCTCTCTGTACCTCCTTCTGGAGTTTCCGGAGCTGCTCCTCCATGGTTTCGATCTCCAGCTTGTAATCCAGTATCTGATCGCCTTTATCTTCTCTAAAAAAAAAAAAGAAAACACACGGGGACTTCATTTACGTCCTCCCATTCCCATTAGCAGAAATATGGCCGGAGAAGATTATGCAAGACGTGATCGTATAAAACATTGGATTCGATCTAGACTGCACTGAATGCATTTGCCTTTTGCTGAGGCGGTTCCTGGTAGAGCCTTGCTTCCCCCTCGCTGCACAGAAGCAGCTCAGAGGGTGTCGAACATTTTAAAGTGCGACAAAATCTGCACATTTTTCAGGGTGACCTTTAACGCCACTTTTCTACGGACTCGTTTTTTCTCTTCTTGGCTCTCACACGCACAACACACACACACACACACTCACAGTTGTTGTTTAAGGCGGCGCAGTTTGGCCTTGCTGTCTGCCAGCTGGAGCGCCAGACCTTGGGGCGGCTCCTCGCTGCGGCCACCCAGGGGTGCCGTGGGTGAGTCAGCCTGGCCCTCGCGCTCTCGACACAGCTCCGCCATCCTCTGGGAGCGAGGAGGAGGACGAGGAGGAGGACGGGGAGGAGAGATGGGGACGATAGGCGAGGCGGCAGACAAAGAGGACGGCGGACGAGAAAGGATTCGGAGAGAAAAGGACAGACACGCAGGGTGAGGGCGTCTGGGAGGCAAAAATGAGGTCAGAAACAAAACCTTCACGATATGAGTCCCTTTGACAGACACTTTCTTTCAGGATTTTCTTCAACACCTTGTGGAGTTTCAAAGGTTTAGTTGCTCCACAAGGGGAATGCAACAAGACTTTCTTCGCCTCGTAATACCGTCTCTGTGCCTGTGAAGTCTTCAACAGGAAAGCAATGCAAACCTCTATTTCTATGAGGTTAAACGACTGAAGTAAACGAGGGCAAGGTTTCATCAGGGCACATCTGAGTGAGTGGAAATGATTCTCTCACAATTTAATATCATGCTGCCCTGATCTCTCTGTTAAGATTGCAGTTAGAGGTTCGGAACACGATTGAGCTCCCAGCAGGACTCGAGGAAATCTTTTTTTTTTTCCTTAAAAACTTGAAGATGACTCTCGCCAGCCTCCAATCCTCTAAATATGCTCCTGTTTTGCGAGATGAAGCCATGCCAGCTAAAAGAAAAAGATTAGTCTCTGTCTTTTTTGGCGACACGGCAGAAATGCTGCGACGGAGCGGTAAGAATAGCGACAGAGTGAATATAATGTTGATAAAACATGACAATTAAGTCCACATGCAAAAAGGTGATGAACTTAAGCGGGTCCTACGCTCAATGAAGTTTTCTCACATCGTAAAAATCGGCTAGAATCTGCTTTTTTTTCCCCTTCTTCTTCTTCTTGATTCAAGTTCCCCCTCTGTGTCTCCGACCTCGGTGTTCTACATCCGAGTCCTTCTTTGAACCGCTTGACATCACAGCACCGTCCTCCATAGAGGACGTCGAAAAGGATTAGCCTCTTCATACGTTCCACGGTGTCCCAACCTACTCTGCAGTCAAGGATGCACGTGGTGTGTTTTTCATCATCAAATCAGTCAAGGCTCAAGCGGATCGTTTAAAGACTCCCATAGTACTGTGCAGACCAGCTCTACTGAAGCCATGTACTGTATGAGCCTGCTGCACCTACCTGGCACAGCCCTTCCAGACCTTGTAGTATTGGTACTATAAGGTCTCTGTTGCGAAGCAGATTGAGCGTTTTTTTTCCATTGTGAAGTGGCTTTTTTGTCTGCCAAATGACTAAATGTAAACAGTGTGTGTGTGTGTGAAGTGTGTGAGGATTCAGTTATGCCTTTAAGCATGTGTGCCTTTAAGCGATGTCCGTTCGGCTGTAAAATTCTCTGGGTCAGGTATGCTCGCAGCTATGCTTTGACAGTGTGCAACCCAGCAAATGTCTTGAGAGAATATTGTGACATGATGAACGTGGGGGTGAATTTCCCTCACCTAGTCCAAGCAGTAAATCTCATTCCGTCTTTCTTATTCCTGTGCTGTCATACTTGCTGAGCTGAGCTGGCCTAACCCGCTCGTGTCTGTTGCCTGATACATCCCAGGGTTTGCCATGTTCGCCTACAACCCCCAGCAGCACAGCCAGACACCACGTTTTCCCAAGCATTCAATCACTCCTTTCATTGTGTGCATGTGTACCTCCAGGTGTGCGTCCCTCTGCGCCAGCAGGCTCTGGATCTGTTTGGCCATGGAGCTGAACGCCAGCTGTAAATCTGCACCCTCAGCCTCCGCCAGCTCCTCCCAGCGGAGGGGCAGCACCGCGCGAGGATCCTGAGTCACCTGCAGCGGGGACAGTTTATCAGCGCGCCGTGATAAGATCAATGTGTGCCTGACGGAAACCTGACGGCAGACGGCAGAACCGGGGGACACGGCGAGCCGCGCGTGCACCAGGCAGGGAGGCATCTGCGTTACACCGAACGTGTCTGCGAGGGGAAACGCGTCCAAAAGTGCCTGACTAATGGATGCGAAACTAATGATCATGTAGGCAGGTCTGAAATGTCCTCGGGTGGCAGGCATATGAGCAGCACGCAGGGGGTGCAGGCGTCCACACAGGAGGAGTGCCTCTCACCTCTTTGATTTATGAGGCTGAAGAATCTGGGAAAAAAAGGCTGGTGGCAAAACACGCCGTTACTGTAATGCACACGCGCCGCTGTGCAACACGCTGCTTCCGTGATGCCGGCAATTACTTGCGGGGGACGGGGGGGGGCATTTTTAAAAGAGTGCGATTTGGCGTTTCGGATTTATCGGGGAGGAAAGTGGAGAATGACAGGCGAGAGACAAGGGGGAGAGAGGGGACGGCGTGACAGAAGTGGAGGTGGAGAGGTGGAAATGAGGGGTGGAGGATCCATCGTGCGGTGGCAGCAAGGGGCACCCAGAGGTCCTTCAAAGGCTGCCAGCAGAATAACAAGTAGCTCATTTTCACGCTCACTTGAAGCCCCAGCTGAAGGTATAATAGCCGGGCTCCCTGTCTGCAGGCCAGACAGCGAGGGAAACTCTCTGCTAAATCGTATTTAGGAATAAAACTCCTCTTGGAGGAGTCTCCGCTGGATAATAGCTCCTCATGGCGACGGTCAGTGGGCGAATGTCTCCGGGGCTTCTCGATCTGATTCATGTGTGAACGTACCTGCTGGATGCAGTCGGCGATGGCGGCCTGCGTCTCAATGTCCAGAGACTGAATCTGCTGAATGAACGTCTCCTTCCGCTCACACTGCAGACACACAGGGGTGACACTGTGAGCCGAATGCGACGCCGTTTCATGCAGAAGACTAGAAGAGTGCTGCAATCCAATTATTTGCACGTTTGTCCAAACCAGGTGAACTGTGTTAACTGTGGTATCACGCTCACGCAAGTCTGGTTTATTTCAAGACACATCTAATGTGTGGATGCTGACACTCGTTCAAGAGGGAATAACAAATATATGCAGTGGTTATTAGACATAAAGTCACATTCTATTACCTTGTTAACTTTCTTGTTCTAACACAGAACAACAGATTGATTACGTGATCGTGTCTTCTGTCAGTCACCTACAGAACGGTAATGTGCATTTAACGTATTCTGCAACTCTGTGTCCTGTTGCAAGCTACCGCTATATTTAAAATGTGTTACGTGATCTCATTTCCCTCTGACATTAAAGAGTCTCCCTCGGCTTATCAGCCTGAATAAATAGTGCAAAGTGTTAAAACGTAAAAGCCTCAAAGGCGGATGAGCACTTTTCGGAGGCGCGGCAGGCTGCACCAGGATTCACTAGGACTTCAAACAAGTCCCACGTTTGCTGGTCGAACCACCTGAAAGGCGCTATAATGAGAGGTTTCCTGTCACGAGCTGAGGAGCTGGGTTGGTAGAAAGCGAGTCCTCTGCGAAAGACCTGGGAGTCACCCGACTCATTAGGGTTCAATCTTTGGAGGCGGGGGCGGGGGGGGGGTAATCCATCAAATCACTATTTCACGCCGAACCGAAGCGGTGGGGTAAAAGATGGAGGGGCGGGCCACGCGCTGCAGGGAGTGTACGGTGTGTGTGTTCCGCATCGACACGGGTGCACGACGGCCGTCAGGCGGCCGAGTGTCGCCGTCGACCTTCGCAGAGCGCGGCGGTGGCGTGAGCGCGTGATCACCTGCACCGCGCATCCCAGCAAGAGCAGCAGCAGCCGCCTGAGCTCCTCCACGGCTGCCTCTGAGGACAGGGAAATAGCTGCCATCATCATCATCATCATTATCATCATCATCATCATCATCATCATCATCATCGTCGTCGTCGCCGCCTCCCGCCCCGCCGCCACCATCCTCCCTATCATTATCGCCTTAATGTGTTTCACAGATAGCAGAGATATGGACTCGTCTATAAAGTGTAATTACTTTCTTGCCGGTGAGAGACACGGCGCTGATAGGATCATGTTGCTATCTTGTACCTGTTTGGGGGTCCTGCCCCAGTATGGCTACGTTTGGGAGAGGCATCAGTATGAGCTGCTGCATGTCCTCCTGGAGAAAGAGAAAAAGCGGAAAACCGACGAGAAAAGTTAAGAGAGAGAGAGAGAGAGAGAGAGTGAAAATCCATATGTGATGGGCCGGCCCATCCTGTCTGTCTGCCCTCAGCCAGTCGGGGTAAACAACAACAGAAAATCTTTCCACCAGCCTCCCGCTGCAGTTTGTGGTGTAAACAAAGAGATAGTATCTGCTCAGAGTCACTCAGAGCGGGCTGCAAGGAGAGACGTTAAAGAGATCGGATGAATGGAATAAGAATCTTGTAACGCATTCTCCGTTTGCGGAGCTTATGGTGGGAGTATTTGCATGACATCCGTAATGTGACAGCAGACATAAAGATCACTGTTGGTGTCAAAACAGGAGCAGAACAAACACAGACTGTTCCTGCCAATGAGGCGCTCGCCTCAGCTCCACACACATATGCCAAAGGCATAATGGCATTTACTGAGAGACAGTGCTCTCCATTCAACGGCTTGTCCGGCATAAAGCAGATTTCTGGCTATAAACAACGCTCAGAACACGTCTCGATCCCCGGCACCCCCACAGCCGCGTCCGGAACATTTGTTTATAGCGTGTGCGCTGGCAGGTCAACCTCTCTAGGCGTTAAAGATAGTTAGGTAGGAAGCAAATAGGAAGCAAACATAAGCCCCTGACACAGATGACATCTTTGACACGTCGAAGCAAGAAAAAGCGCGCGCTTGAATGATAAAAATAATGACGGCTCAATTGCGTTCAGATGCTGTTGTGCAGGATGGATTAGTGCCGTGGTTCACACAGACAGCGGTAATGCCGTTAGTGACAGCCGAGCTTTCCCCTAACTGACAGGTAAGCATGTCATCTCGGAGAAAGACATACTGGCCGACTGATATCCCGAACTCCAATAACCCTCACTCCTTTTGCTTAATGTCGGCTGCTAACAGTGCTGCTACCTTTGCCGAGGCTGACAAATATACTTATTTCGGGGTTGGAGCAGATTTACTTGAGCCTGTGCTGAATTTTTCACTCTTCCATGCACCTGCCCTTAGGCGTCATGCATAATATCTGCAGGGGCCACTCTTTCATTACTCAGCATGAGCAGCCTCACTTTATCACGAACACACACACACACACACACACACACACACACACCATGAAAAAAAGATTAATCTGGGGTCACTGGGACTATACAGCCTTACTGTGTCTATTCAGAATGCTCTGTGCTATTAAACAGAGAGATTTGGGGCAAGTTGAGTTTACAGTTGCAGCTAATGATGTAACTATAACATTACATCTGGTCATTAGAATATGATTATTAGAAGAAAATCATCTTTTACCTGTTTAACTGTACATTTTTGAGATGTCGGTTATGGTCACCCGCAGTAATTACTCAACAAAGCAAGATTTACTATTGGCTTTTCTTCTCTCTTTCTGCTTCTACAGAGAGCAGGGACCGGAGTCCATGGACCATGAGCAGAGGTCGCATCTCAAAACCAAGCAGCCTTGTTGTTTCTCTCAGGCTAAACAGTCTCTCTCATCTCCTCTAAAGATGGGACAATACGTCCTCCAGTTCATGAGGTGATTAAGGTCCAGGAACGCTGCGGTCATCTTGTTTCAGCAACTTGCAGCCTCCCCCTGCCAGACCTCAGAAAGAGAAAATCTCCCTGCGGATTCCAAATGACATCCCCGTCCAGAGCCCCGGCTGCTTGGCAGCAGGAGCATTTGTTACGTGGACAACCGCAGCGCCCCGCTCCTTTCCTTGCCGTCCAGGCCAGGCAGGCAGACGGCTCCCGCTCGACGCTTTGTTCATTTACGTCCTTGCTCCTCGTCCAAGAAAAGAAACAAAAAAAACCAGCACAACAATCTCCGGTCATTAAAAACGTTTCTGACAGTGAGCCACGCTCTGGCGTCTGGCCCGCTCCTCGCCCCAACTGCTCCGAAAAGCCCGCTCACATCCTCCCGCAGCGTGTCAGCCCAGGATGCAGGACGCAAGTCGCCGCCACGGCCCCCGGCAGCACCCCCCCTCGGGCCCGTGTGGGCCTGGCATCGCACGCCTCTGCAGCCAAGCTCGCGCTGCCTGCCCCTTGGGCCCAGGGCGCGCGGAGCGTTGGCGGAGGTGCAGCTCGGTGGAGCTGCGTGATGCCTGCAGATCGTGCAGGCCTCAGGTCAGCCTCCTCCGGGGGGAGAGCATCCAGCAGCTGCCTGCCGCCGTACGGCCCCGTGCATGCAGTACACGGGCCTGATCGCCGCGCTGCGCCGTGGTTTTAGGGACCCTCATTCCCAGAGCAAGTGTAACTTTTCACTGAGAGAATCGCCTCTAACCCTCAGCGAGTCTGACATTAATCTGAGGGTGGTTGCAATGAATTTGGAATACCAGTTTTTTCCATCAAGCTGCCGGCTGCACTGATGAAGATAATTAAAATCCATCTGCAACATTATCTTTTCTATCAATAACTCCACTTTCTGTGGTTTGTTTTCATTTTCACAAGTTTTGATTTCCAATGCTCCTGGGAGCTGCTTCATCATTTCTTTTCACCTCTGTAGTCGCGATTTTCCTTCGGGGATGAATAAAGTACTTATCTTACCTTATCTTATCTTATCTTATCTTATCTTATCTTATCTTATCTTATCTTATCTTATCTTAGACACAAACAGACCATGCATAACCTGTCATGCTTTTATGTTAATTCAAACGTCGTTTAATGGGTGTTCAGCGGACTTAAAAACACCGCGGTTTACTGAGGGCAGGGATCTCTTAAATGCAGAGGGTCAATTAATTAGTGGGCTGGAGAAATTAACATTTAACATCCCATTAAAAGAAGACTGGTGAGTGAGTGTCCCCATTCAGATGCATTAGCAGCTTTTAGCTGAGAAAAAGGAGATGGGAAGACAAGAGAAGTAAAATGAGCACAGGAGGACAGATCACACCATGATAAGACTGAGAGGGACAGAACAGAGCAGAACAGAATAGAATAGAATAGAACAGAATAGAATAGAATCGAATAGAATAGAATAGAATAGAATAGAATAGAATAGAACAGAACAGAACAGAACAGAACAGAACAGAACAGAACAGAATAGAATAGAATAGAATAGAATAGGACAGAACAAAACAGAATAGAATAGAATAGAATCGAATAGAATAGAATAGAACAGAACAGAATAGAATAGAATAGAATAGAATAGAATAGAATAGAATAGAATAGAATAGGACAGAACAGAACAGAACAGAACAGAATAGAATAGAATAGAATAGAATAGAACAGAACAGAACAGAATAGAATAGAATAGAATAGAACAGAACAGAATAGAATAGAATAGAATAGAATAGAATAGAATAGAATAGAATAGAATAGAATAGAATAGAATAGGACAGAACAGAACAGAACAGAACAGAACAGAATAGAATAGAATAGAATAGAATAGAACAGAACAGAACAGAATAGAATAGAATAGAATAGAACAGAACAGAATAGAATAGAATAGAATAGAATAGGACAGAACAGAACAGAATAGAATAGAATAGAATAGAATAGAATAGAATAGAATAGAATAGAGTGCAGGACAGATGAGCAGCTGCAGCACAGAGCCTTTAATGAGTCTGCAGAGACAGTGCATACTGTAAATCAGCTGCATCATTGACAAAAATAACTCCGAAGCTGTAACTAAAAAACTGAGGTCACAGCAGGGGAAATTAAGCCTTGGCAGACTGAAGACTGTTGTCGTGCCTCTCAGCCTCCGCTCACACACACGCACACACAGACGCGCAGACATCGACGCGCGCACACACACACACAGACATCAGCGCGCGCGCACACACACACACAAACACACACACACACAACACAAGAGCAGCGGCAGCGAGAAGTGGAGCTGTGACCAACGTGGAACTAAACGGTGGAGCCTATTTTGAGAGCGGCAGGTGAAGCTCTGGTGCGACGGCGGCCGACTGGCGCTTCCCAACCACCGGCCCGCCGTTGCGCTGCGCCCAGCTTTCAAGCCACTCGCTGGAAATTGGGGAAGTGAAAGCCCGCGGCCTCACATTGTCGTGCTGCGTGACAAGCTGCTCCCAGCGTGATGGCCGCACCTGACCGGGACGCCTGCTCTCTCGTGTGTGTGGAGCGAGGGCCTTCGAGCCGTCCTCCGGGGGAAGGAATCGTGTCATTTCCTCCCGCGCCTTGGGCGGCCGTGCTGCACATCACGCAAATGCCTCACACGCCTCTCTGATAGGTCTTCGCCTGCGCCCCCTCCCTCGACCTCCCGGCCGCTTGCCCCGTTGACGCATGGGCAAAAAGCCGCGGCACATTGTCCTGCGTCTCATCTTCTGCCTCTCTCCCATCGAGCACTTCCATTCGCTTCCGCACTTCAGACCCGCTGCCATGTCCCCGGGCAGATACCCGTCGCGTCGAGACCGACAGCCTATGCGAGCTTCGCCATGTCCCTCTTTTTCACTACCTTACAGCCAGACCCCCCCCCCCCCCCCCCGATCGAAAGCCCTCTGCGGAGGCCCCGTCCAGCGGATCGACGAGGTCGCCAGCTGCCGGGAAGGCGGAGCGGATGCATCGCTGTGTTGCGGGTGAACGTCAAAAAAAGGGAAAGCCGCATGACTCAACCTACGATGCGCGGTCCGCAGGGTGCCTGCGCGTTCTTGGTGAGCAGCGGCGGCTGGGAGATCCCCCGGTCGTCAGCACCAGAAAGCCGTGTTTTCCCTGTTGCCAGGCAGCACGGGGCCGACTCAGTCGCTTCAGCTTGCGACGGTGTCACAACAATCTTTATGCGTTTCAGGTTTGGGTGCTTTGCTGCCACTTAAAGCTACCGACGCGCACAGAATAAGAGCATTCCTCGTCTTCGTACATGTCTTTAAATCTGCTTCTGCTAGCTTCAAGCGCCTTTGTGAATTGTGAAAACGAGGAGCCACAAATTTAGGAATGACTCCTGATCTTTAGCACTAGCCCCTAACTTGCTTCAGCAGCCATTTTTAGCCCTTACATTGTATTTATTATGGGGGCGGGGGGTCTGCTGGAGCATATTCCAGCTCTCATAGGGTGAAGGCAGGGGATGCACCCTGTACAGGCCACCAGACCATCACAAGACACACACACACGCACACACACCCTTCGCTCTCACTCTCACATCTCGGGGCGACGTAGAGCCTCCAACTGGCCTGTACACAGATGACTCACACGACGAGTCGCGCCCAGTAGCCGGGAGGCGACGGCAGCAGCCACTCACCCACCAACCCGGGCCCAGCTCTAACCCCTCCATCACCCCATCGTCTCCAGTCGGCCTGCCCTACCTGGTAGAAGGCTCGGAGGTGTCGGTTTAGAATGGAGAAGTTCTGGACTCTGTGCACGCGGTCGTCCCTGTCGCCGTCGTACAGCCGCTCCACCTTGGGGTTGGGGTCACTGGGAGGAACGCAGAGGGAGACGGAGCAGTGAGCACTTTGATCAGGCAGCCCCCCCACATCTCTCCAGACGAGGAGCCCTCACGCAAGAGCACATTTGAGCGGAGAATGAGTGAAATTTTAATGAGCACGAGAGGAGAGCGGGCGGGCGGGCGGGCGAGAGCCCACGCGCAATTATTTGTCGAGATAACGCGGCCGGGGTCAGGCCAAATTAATCAGCCGTTCCGCGCGCACACTGACTCAGATCTCGTGGAGGGAGAAAAGGTTCCATCCCGCTCGAAGTTGGACACAACGATGAGGAATTCGTTAAAGATGACTAACGGGCTGGCACAGGCGCACAAGCCCATCTCACGTTCGGCTACGGGCGTGCGGCGGGCCCGAGCGGGTTGGCGATGTGCACCGCAGCGCCGGTGCCACAAGCCAGCGGGGCATTCTTTTTTCAATACCCCGGGGCCACGAATTTCAGTGCGCATTTCTGTAGTCGTTCGGCGTTCGCATGGTTGCTGAGGTCTTTCGAATCTGGGGCAAAGAGGTGAGACTGACTCATCGCTCCCCGCATGGCTGAAAAAGCCAGTCACTTTATCAGGCTTCTTTCAAATCCTGTAATTTGGACTCAGGAATGAGCCTTTTCGTTAAAGCAGGGGATTGGTTTCAGACTTTTCCAACTCATTAATAAAAGCATTAACATTCCTGCATATTTTTCCATAAACGCCTCCGAGACAGGCTGGGAGATGTCCTCACACGTCCACCATCTCAGCCTTCATTTCACCACCACGTCTGTTCGCTGCCGGGCCGTGAAGCAAGAAGCTCTTGATCAATCTTACATGACCCGCATGACCTCGTTGAGGAAAATCCCATTGGTCAGCTTGGCGTAGCGATCCCGGGCACTCTGGGAAACGGAGTTCACTTCCATGTACTGGCTGTAGAGCGCCACGCCGTCCTCCCTGTCCACCATCTTCTCAAACTGCTGAACCTGTGGGAGACGGGAGGACAGAAATAGGCGGCGAGCAGGAGAGACAAAGGATGAGGTGGGGGGGGGGCGCAAACATTTTCACACAGGAAGCCACTTGAGTCGGTGCACCTGTCTGGACAGGTGGGATCTGTGCTTTCACACTGGGAAGCACTTCACAGTGACAGGCAGCCAAGCAGGCCGCCAGCCAAGGTCCCTCTCTCTCTGTTCCTCTCTCTCCCTCCCTCTCTCTCTCTGCTGTGAAGAGCTGTGCCAATGCAAACTGCACCATAATGAGGTTTATTCCCACCTGCACCTTCTAAAAAAGCGCACTGTCGGTAAACAGAGTAACAAGCCGGAGCTGCTGGAGCTGCCGGGGTGAGGCAGAGCAGCCGGAGAGCCTCGGAGGCACAGACACAGCCGCAGTCTTCCTCGTCCTTCAGCACGCACGTGGCACCAGGCGACAGCTCCCGGGTCAGAGGCCACCCTGCTCCGCTGAAGGGCCCTCCAGCAAATCATCTGCCGGCTGCAGGCATCCTGTTGAACCTGACCTCTGACCCTCGGCTGTTTTGGAGGAGGGCGGCAGGGAAGAATCCCCCCAAACAAGGGGTCAGCGCAGCATCTCATTGTATCCGAAGTTTATCGAGGAAGGGGGGCCCCTTTGGGCTGAATAATTCCCCATTTGGAGTCTGTGTCTTTGACACAGCCAGCACATCCTCTTAAAGGAGAATGAGAAACCGCTGGTAACGTGGTTGACTTACTGAATAGCAGTATACACCCTGTCAAAGGTGTATAGCAGGATCGACAACACCACCACATACATGTCCATGGGACACTTTGGACATTGGAATGGAAGTAACCGGAACCGGCTAATCTGTATGGAGATTCAATGTGACATCATGTACCAGAGAGAAGTCCACGCTACCACTGACTTGCACAGGAACTTGCATCACTCTCATGACAATGTAGTTTAAGCAATAAACTGCAATGCTTCGCTGTCTAGCAAGGAATATTAAGTTACATGATCAATGGCAGGTGAGACAGCCAATCAGCATAAAGCCCCTGTGTGGTTGCCAGAACAGCATGAAAGGGCAAAAAAAATCTCTGCCCTGAGACTATATTCCCACACCTAGAAAAAGGATTTTTATTTTAAAGGGCTTCTTCTTTTAGGTAAAAAACAATGTTCCATAGCGTCTGTTTTCACCAGAGTACAAGAATACGCTCCGTCTAACCATTCTAGTTTCCCAAAAAGACAGAAGCCTCTTCTCTTCGCTGTGCTGATAAAGTTATGTTATGAATCAAACACAGCCCAAGGACACGGAAGTTTCGAGGCCAAGGGAACAGGGAGAGAAGAAAAGCTGGTCATTGAGAGAAAAAGGAGAAGTGGGCAGTTTGTTTGGCTACACTCAGCGGCAAGAAAGCAACACAAAAGCCTGTTTGCTGCGCTTTATTCAGGTCTAATTCAAACATACATCTGCGTAAACAAATGGGGAAAGCACAGGGTCCACGAGACACCATGTACTTAGTATTAAATATAGGAAATTGAGTGTTTACTTCACTCTCCGAGTCGGATTTCAACACATACTCAGCTCGAGCGGCCGCCTTTCCCTCTCCTTAACCTCGTCTCCCAAGAATGAAAAGCTGACCTTTTGTCGTACTGCGACTGATAAATGATAAATGACGTACCCATTGCGCCAACGCACTTTCCATGAATTCCTCTATTATCTCCATAATGCTGGAGTCCATTGTTGTGTTTGGAGAGCGGTGGAACTCCAGAGAGAGAGAGAGACAGAGACCAAGCTAATTAAAAGGTATCATCGTGTAATGATTCGAACCGAAGAGAATCCATCTAGTGTCAAGTGGAGTAGTTTGACATTTCTGCGGCCCTTCCCCTGCCTCCACCTCTCTCTTCCTCTCTCGCTGCGTCTCCGTGCGTGCGTGCGTGTGTGTGTGTGTGTGTATGCGCGCGCACGTGTGTGCGTCAGTTTCATTGCAAAACCGCACCGGAATTTTCGAAACGCACATGCTGCCTTTTTTTTCTCTTTTCTTTTTCCTTTCTCGTCTCTGCCTCTGAACATCGAGAGGCGTCTCTTCAGATGATTTCAGACAGCCCGTTCGGAAACACGCGCACAAACGAGTCGGTTAATCCATTAGGTATGTGGATCGGTTCCTTTCCTCGACCCGCACTCCGCATTTGAATGCGCACACGCTGTCAAGGGAAATGCCTTTACTCCTTCACCAGAATCAGAGAAACATGTGGCACCTGTGATTTTATTTTATTTTATTTTATTTTATTTTATTTTATTTTATTTTATTTTATTTTATTTTATTTTATTTTATTTTATTTTATTATACAGAGCAGCCAGACATAAATAAGGCACGCAGCCTTCGAAGGACTTACTTCACCTACAAATAACAGACCACATTTCTCATAAATGCGTGGGGGAGTTTGTGAGAGTGTGCGTTATTTGCAGCCAGAGCTGGAGTCGCTTGTCCTCGGCCCTGGTGTCATGTGCAACATTTGGGCAATAGCGCCCCCTGGCGCTTCGCACCCGTAAGTCCTGAGTGCAGTGCACATTTATTAAAATGCATTACATCATTATTTCCAGTCACTGCAGGACGTGTGAGGAGCCGTGCCTGAGTTTAGCCGCTACACATGCTGTAGAGAACGCTATTTAATGTATAAGCCCTTTATTGAGACTCATTGTGGCCCGGCTACGGGTTTATACATTTGTATTTATCAGACATGATTCACATTAATTATCTTTGCAACAATGCATACATTGTATGTCATTTTTAATATTCACTCTTGCGATGATTACTTGCTATCCCTTGTGGAAATTCATATTCACATATTATCAAATATCATGTTGCTATTATCAAAGTGTCTTTCTCAATTTTGTTGTAAGATGCCTAGATACCTAGATGCGTACTTCCTGAAGGCAGCCTCATGTGGTTCTATTCTAGCTCTCCTCCTACCTGATGCAGTTACGTGTGGACAAAAGCACACAGTAGGTGTTTGCTGACGTACTGTGAATTTTTTAGAAATCTATCTATCTTTCTGTGCCCTCTCATCTTTCCATATATCATCTCACCATAAGAAGGACACCTAGGGAGTCCATCACAGGGCACGTGTGCTACTATGTTACTGAGATACTAATAACTGAACGTAACCTTAACTTCAACTTTTACAGATCAAGTGTCTGCTCCCCCCCGAAAGCGCGCCTGTCTGCTTAAGAATGAAATAAAACATTCATTGACCTTATTCTGTGATAGAGTTTTATTTGAGAAGAACGAGCACACAGTGGATAAACCTGTAGGACAGACCTCCATGAGATACTCCTTGCAAGTAAAAAGCATTTTAGAAACTGTTTTGCTCTGAAAAAAATAACCTGCAACATGATGTGTCCGTGTGCTGTTGAGTGTGCTCCTGCGTGCCGCCAGTGAGTGCTGATATTGCTTGTGCAGCGCTTCTGGGATTAACTATACCAGGATTATCAGATTGTTTCAGCGCTGCCAGAATAGACATGATGACAGCTTCATATAGGGCACCACGCTCACGCGCGCGCATACACACAAGCACACATACTTAATCCGACTCTCCTTTGTGAACGCAGATAACCCATGCACAGGGAATCCATTCCTCCATCTTGTTACACGTACAAAAGGAAACAGACTCTACTTAGCAGTTAAAAACTTCTACCTTTAATATATAATTCATGTTTCCATTTTTCAACAGGTTCCTAAGCATTTCATTGCAGTTTTGTTCAATCTCTACAGCTGGGTGATGAATAATACAAATGCAAAAGGGTCTGAACATTGAGCATAATGTGGCTGTGCCAAATTTGAGCCAATTGTCAAAACATTTTAAACACGTCTGTGAACACTACACCCATTTAAACTGAATGCACTCTCCTCTAGTTACAACAAAAAGTACTACACATCTCCTGAACAGGTTCTCTGATGGTTACACACTCAGGTCCTGCTCAGTGGAGATGTTTTGTTCGATTGATTGTTTATTTGTCTGTTTGTTTGTGTGCAGGGCCTGATAAGATTCCCTACATGTTGCCTCCTTCTGGCCATGTGGCTGCTGTATTTGTGAAGCTGTCAAAACGTGTCAAAACCCAACAGGTGTTCTACCTGCCACCAGCCAGCTCATGCAACCAAGAAAACTCAGACACCCCCCTCCCCTGCACCCTTTCCTCCTCAGCTCCGACTCATACGAACTCCCCCTTTAGCTGGCAGGGGCATCAGTGGCAGCCTTCTCTCCATCTGCACCCTCAGCAGACTCTTCGGCCGAGGGGTCGACCTGCCCAAACTTAAGCATGGTGAGGACGGTGGCTTTGACTTCTTCAAAGGTTTCCTTCACCCCCTTCTCCAGGATGAAACCCTCGCTCTCGCCCTCTGGATCTTCCAGGGCCATGGCTCCCTCCACGGCTGTCTGCAGGAAGCGCAGGCTCAG
This sequence comes from Karalla daura, assembly GCA_029224185.1. NCBI lineage: Eukaryota > Metazoa > Chordata > Actinopteri > Chaetodontiformes > Leiognathidae > Karalla > Karalla daura. Next base: position 26,046,758 of record CM055195.1, read on the forward strand.
CAGCACTGACATCTGGACACAGAGAAATGCAGTGAAGATGCCGCAGCCTGTTTCCTGCTTTGTTCTGGCCACCTGTACATCCAAAAGGTCATCCAGTCTAACAGTTATTACTCTGATTACTCCGCTAGATCTAGTACAAATGTGCAGATATTGCTCTTTGCACTGCTACTGTTGTGCTATAAACATCCCACTGCTTTTTTTTTTACAATTCTGTCTCTGCGTTTGTAATCATGCTATCTTGCAGGATTACTTTCATGAAGATGAGTTTGTTTAGGTCGACCTTATGAAAGAGCGAGTCATGGACTACACAATTATTGTACCAACTGGTAGGAGGCCTGAGAGGAGAAAAAGGTCACGTATGAGTCACTAAGTCGGTTTTACTGAAGAATATAGAGCGATAATTATGAATATCGAGGTTGAAGCCTGTCTCACTTCAGTTGCTTTTCTACAGTCGCCTGCGTACACTCCAGAGCACGGCTGGGGTGCAGTTTGAGCAAGGCAAATGAGCTGTGACTCTGTCAGCACGGCGCCACATATTTGCTGCCTTCTCATCCCCTCTTTCAGTCGGTCTCGGGCTACACAGCTCAGAGCAGGTACTGGCTTTTGCGCGAAAGTCAGATATGCGACGTGCGGCTCAGCCCGAAGCCTTCTTGCCGCTTCACGTGGCAGCCGTGGAGCCCCTCGTGACGGGCTGGAAAAAGAAAAAAAAGGCACCACACTGCGCCTCTGCATTTAAGAGTATAGATTGCTTGATTAGCTGCAGGCGCTGTGGACTGATGCTCTGTTAAACATGTGTAAGAGCGTCCTGTTCCAGCCCGAGGTCCTATTTGTTGTTTGAAGAGAATGTGCCGTCAATAGTGTAATTTGGCAGAGGGCTGGAAGTGCATCTGTGATTAAAAGGCAGAAATCAATGCGTGTGAGTGAGGTTTTCTTGTTGTGCGTCAGCAAACATCCATTTTCCTGAGTTCCGTTGTTTCCTCTTTTGAGCGCACGTGTGTGTGTGTGTGTGTGTGTGTGTGTGTGTGTGTGTGTGTGTGTGTGTGTGTGTGTAATTTCAGGTTATATGAGAGAGACTCCCCATGCTGTGACAGGCGCCTGCAGGAACAAAGGCTCAGTGAAAACAAAGTCACACCATTTGAACACTGTGCGTGCCTTGAAAGAACACTGACTTCCCTCTTTTTTAACCACGGTTACCAACTGACTGGAGCGATCTCCCCATGCCCCACCTGTATCAAGATGACTGACAGGACCCCGGGGCCGGTTGAATTCATCAAACCCATGTAGTAGTCGATCAGGGCCTGCCTGCAGCCGCGGTTGTGCAGGTTGAGCTCCTCGGACTGGAAGTCGTAGCTGTGGTGGGCGCTGTTGTCTGTCAGCTGGTACTGCAGGCAGGGCCGAGGCGAGGCCGGGTTACAGCAGCTGAAGGGAATGGCGTCCAGCAGGTAACGTCCATCCACGTTGCTCCGGATACGGCTGCAGGGACAAGTGAAGAGAAACGGCGTCCGGGCAAAGCTTCACAAAATGTCAAGCCGGACTTCCGGCTCAGCGCACACACACAGGATTGAGCTGCACCCTCTTTACAAGTGTCACCATGTCACCTTTCTGTTGATTCACTTCTTTTTACTTATTCCAGCCTTGACCAACCTTTCTCCACTTGTTTCACATCCAGCTCTCACATCCATTCTGGCCATTTCTCTTCAAAAGTAAAGGCCAAATCTATTTTTAATAACCTCCCCGTCTGCCCTCACATTATTCTTTTACCCTGAGTGTCCCTCCATCTTTCCTCTGACAAATTGTTTGACCTTTTCAAATGTGAAGTCGGCCTATCTGTCATTTATTTACACCTCCCCTTGCTTCTCGTCTATCTCTTATGTGGGTCTCATCAGTGCTGTGTCTCCCTCCAGCTCTTTGCCCCAGCCTCCATCCGTACATCTCATAATCTGCTTCATCCCTGCACTGTGATTCACTCACTCCTTGACGTCCTTGGAGGTGAAGTCCAGGTATCTGTTGCTGACCCACTGAACTTCAAACCAATCCTTGAAGTTGTTGTTTCCACAGCAGCGAAACTCCATCTGCAGACGATCTATGGTCTCCTTCTGGAAACAGCGGCCCGGCACGTCTGTGTCCTTGTAGAAGCGAATGCCATTCCTCAGCCCCACCTGACAAGCGACAACAAGCGGGTTGATGAACTGAGCCGAGCGTCACAAAATCAGCTGCACCAAGTCAATGTGTGACCTTGCTTTCATGAAATGATATGTGGTCTGTTGTTTAAATTGCTTGGCACTGAGAATCAGATGAATGGCAGCTTTTTAAGACTGGAAAACACAAACATAAAGGTGCTTAGCAGGGCTGATATTTGAGGTTTCAGTGCATTATTTAAGCAGCTCTGTGACCCCTCTAATGTTATATACGACAATATACGACAGGCACTGGTGAATGGTTCCTATTCACTGCTTTCTAGTTGGATGACCCCAACCCAGAACCCTCCCCTGAGGAAAAACAGTCCACCTCACCCATCTTGCAACTTCCAACCACCTAAACATTTCACCTAAACATTTTCTTCCATTGTGACTTGACCGAGGATGTGAAGACTCAGTCCTGTTTACAGCGCACATGTCTTCACTCTGACCCCGGCCCTGCTTCGCGACATTTGGCCGCCCACCTTCAGAGACTCCTCCAGGCGTCCCTGCAGGGCGTAGCTGAGGACCACGACGGCGACCAGCAGACAGCAGAGCAGCGCGGCCATGGCGAACCAGCCCAGCAGGAAGACCTTCCAGCGGGGGAAGCGGCTCGCGTCCAGGGAGTCCTGACACACACGACTGGCAACCCAGTTGGTGCCGATGGAGGCCAGGCCCACCATCATCAGGATGTTGGGCACAGCGTGGATCTCTGTGTTGTCCATCACCTCGAGTGGAGAGAAGGAAGAGCACAGTCAAAGATAACAGCTGCGGCCAGCTGCAGCTCACTTTGTCATTTCCTGCAGCCACTTTAGCAAGTAATAATCCTGCATTCAATTAGCCTTATCTTATTCCAGAAATGACCTTGGCAGGCAGACGATTCAATTAACTAGACTGGACGCAAAAGCCGCCATGGAAATATGATGACAGTGTTAATCAATTGCCCCGGTTGGAGCAAAAGCCAATCAAGGACCGGCTTTTTTTGTTTGGATGAGGCGTACGCGAGCTGCAAAGTCGGCCCGCTGTTGTTTTAACATTGCAGTAAACAATAACCCGCGATACCTTTCCAGCTGAATGTGGTCCAGGACAAACAGCCTCAGCCTCTGGATGCACACAGAGTGGAAATCATTCCCACGCCGCGTGAGCTAAGTTTCATCGATGCTCTGTGTAAATTTCAGTAAGTGAAGTGCCACACCGACACGTTTTTACCCGTTCGTAATTTAACTCCCGCCAGTTATTCCGAAATTCCTCCGCCTTCCTCACGCTCATCAGTATAGCGACTCAATAACACTTTGCTGCCCAATTAAGAGATCAGGAAATTTGATTTTCTCGCTGGAAATCAATGAACCACCGTAGGCATGCGCTCATGGCCTAGAGCTTTCCTGTGCAACCCATTGAATACCAATGCAGCCAATCTACGCTCAACATATGCGGATGTCACAGTATGTATGTTTATACTTTCCCTTTGTGCTCGGCGTGTTTGCTTAGCAGGCTCAAGAGCTGCGTTTGATTAAAAGTCACACGTGAGTAGCAGCCGGCACAAACAAGGTAAAGGCAATAATCATGAGCACATGAAATGTTGGAGTAGTCCTAATCGGTACTAATCAGTTTTTATACTTCCCCCTTTAGTCTGTAAGCTAATTTTGAATTGTGTGTGTGTGTGTGTGTGTGTGTGTGTGTGTGTGTGTGTGTGTGTGTGTGTGTGTGTGTGTGTGTGTGTGTGTGTGTGTGTGCGAGTGTGCGAGTGTGCGCTGGACTCGCTCCCTCTATCTACCTCTTCCCTTCGGAGCAGCTCTGTCTTAAGGTAAACCCCCAGACAAAAGATGAAGGTCCCACACATCACTGCCAGCCAGGACAGCAGCCACAGGCCTTGGGCCAGGCGCACCCGCCGCTGCTGGGTGAACTTCATCTTCAGCAGCGTCATGGCTCACTACCAGGCACCAGTCAACACAGACGGCAGAGAGAGAGAAGTGAGAGGAAGGGAGCAGCAGCCAAGAGGAGGGAGTCTGGTGGATGTCTGCTCAGAGGTGTGCGAGCTGCATGCAAAAGAGACAAACCCTACAGAGGTCGGCAGAGGGTTTCAGTGTGACAGAAGCAGTGGTCAGTGCAGGCCTTGCTCCCGTTGTTTGGTGAGTTATTAGCAGCTTGAGCTCATCTAAGTTGTTCCAGGTGGAGGGGATAAGCAGGTAGATCCTTCAGATGGGAAAGGACACAGTCGACCTCAGAGGATAATCCAAAAGCTCTCAGTCGGATGCTGAAATTGTCCGAAAAATATTTTTCAATAATCCGAACGAGCGCTGCAAAATCGCCAAAAATACCGGAAAAATGCCAAATAGCAAAGTGAGGCAGAGAGCGGATATTCCTTTTTTATTTTTCCAAAGTCGACAGATTTTTCCCCCTCCGGTTATCTGGTCAGACCGCCGCAGCCCCCACTTCAAGATGAATCCAGCGATTTCCTCCTCTTGACGTGATGTAACCTTTTGATGGCGCCCCTCTGGGTCTAAGCAGGTGCGGCGCCCCCCTAAACCGCTGTACCCATGGCTGGAGGACACAGAGACTGGCCAAAGTCGAGAGTTTGGAGCCGTAATCCCCCCCAACAGAGTCCCTGGGATCCTATTAAAGTCCAGGGGCCAATGGGAAAGCAGGCCAGTGTCTGATCAGCAAACTTGTTCTGATAGACGTGTTGTATGGGAGGGACTACTGGACTATTATGACAGGTGGACTTACCTGAGAAGCCATCAGCACAGGCTGGGCGCTGCCGAGGCCTCAGCCACAGAGTAGCTAGCGCAGATACTGTTAGCTGAGGCTAATAGTGTTGTCATAACATGCACATCTAATCTTCAGCAATGCTTAATATTTTCAAATGATTAAAACAAGCAATTTGGGAGAAGAGCATTATGAATGGAAAATGCTCGGGGAAAATGTTCAGTGTTGAGCTTGCAAAATGTTCTCATCACTGACTTGAGTAAAAACAACAAGTAAACAAGTGTCAGTGTGTCTTCAAAGACAGTTCAGATTCTGCTTGAATAACAGGCCTTGACTGTTTCAAACACATATAGGTTAGCCCTGTTAGGCACAAAGAAGGTAAGATGATGAAGTGATGAATTAAACGCGACAGGCATTGATTGTGCCTGCACCAGAAATATACAGACTTCAAATGTGGTGCATTTCTTTATGTGATACTAAAGGAGTTTACCTCTGGGAGCCCTTGTAATTTTTACGAGAGAACTATCTGAGAGATTCATGCCTGTCTGGTGGAACTGCTAGCAGCCCTAACTCATAGCAATCAAACCAGCGTGTCACTACTGCCAAATTTGAAAAGTCACTCTTGTGCCAATTGTGTTGTTAAGAGGAGAAAACAGGAGAGACACTAGAGGAACAAACAGTTCTGACAAGTATAAGCAAACAGTTGCAAGAAGATCAAAACTGTGCATCTGCAGGTAAGTTAATGTTGTCAGTCACTGCACTTACACTGTGTTGGCTCAAACCGAGTCCATCCACACTAAACCACTCACACACTGTTGATTAGGGCAGGTTGAATAGCAAAAACAGGGCATCCAAATGTTTGGAAACAGGTTATGAATAAATGTGTGTCTCTGCCTGCCCGGTTCAGGCCTTGCAAGCGGAGAACAGTATATTCGATGATTACCTCCTTTGCACAGATATCTGCTGATTAATCGAAGGTTGTGGGCACAAGTGATTTCAAGCGGGAGACAGTGAAGTGAAAGTGAGAGGAGGGAGGGGAGAGTAATGCCCGTACGGGATTATGAATACGGTGCAACAGAGAGGGCTGTTGGTGGGACTCCATCAATAGGATTAAGCTGTTATTATAAGTATTTATGACAGCTTGAGACAGAGCTATAGTCAGACTGAAGCCGGCCGTGTCTTGCCCTTACAACACGCCACGCAGGAAACTATTCAAATTCTCATCTCACGCGTGAGATTGTTGATTAGTGATGTTGCGCCGCAGCGGCGGTAATCACGTTTTGCAGTGACGCTTTGAACAGAGAGAGTTGCTTCGCATAAATGACAAACTGGCCTAGCCCTCTAGTGGCAGAGCTGCGACTCAAGCTTTATCCAGCACGTTATGCCATCATGGTCGGTATGGGTATATAGGATTTAGTGTTGGGGTTAGGGTTAAGATAGGTCTGGGGTTGCAAACATTTCAATCCCGACAGTAGAAATCTGTTTCCCCTCATCGCGTTTGATATGGTTGAATGACCTCACCCCCTAGTTTCCTCACTTCCGTGGACTATTTTGGGGTATGCATCCAAGATAAATGAGGTCTAAGTTGATCAGGTTGTTCTGCACTGCGCTTACTGTGTTTTGCTGGGGTTTGCCGGGTTTCTAACTCCCATCGAAAGTCCGCCTAACTTTTATAGGCGTCACCCTGATGTGAAGCAGATCTTTGTTTTCCTCAGCTGGTCCCTTTGCACTCTTTGCCGCCAAAAAAAAAACACATTATCAGCAGTAATATATACATTGAAAAGTATGTTGGTTCATCAAGAACAGCAAAGCTGCCGGTATTTTGTGACTGTGTTGTTACTAGGATGTTTGAAGTTTACGAGCAGAGAGAGAGAGGGAGAGAGAGTGTGTGAAGGCCACTACCTTTATTAGTACAAGTACTGACAATTACATGTTGAGCAGCACTGGGGGTACAGGGAGCATGAAGGAAAACACAGATTAAAATAATGAACACGTAGTTGGTGCTATCTAGCCACGTCTACGTAGACGTCAGTCTGCATAGACGCCTGTAGTTGAGCTACGTCATACTACTTCAGAAAGACAGGAAATATTTCATACACAGTATGCACAGATACGCAGACTCTGAATATTTACACAAAGTAATCCACATCACATTTCCTACCTAACTCAAAATCAGATTTCACAAAAACGAGCGAAACATTTCTAAGGGCGTCAAAATACTTCACGAGGTCACTTTTCTGCTGTGTACATCAAGATCAAGATCTATTTCCTACGGAGTAACATTCTCTGAAACACACAATAGAAACATGAAAAACACAAAGAGATTATGTCTGTGTAAAGAGGTATTTCTGCCTGGCTGAATCGTCGCGTTAACTAGAGAAGCCATATAAACTTTTCCATCCACAGCGACGTTGACGTGACAGGCCGCAATTGAAACGGCCGTTATGAACTCGAACTCGAGGTGAAACGTTTGGCCTCGAGGGGTAAGTGAAAGCCACTTACGGCAGCGTTGCGCTGCGTTTGAAAACACTGTCGGCCTCATTCCCCAGGCGGCTACGTCAGCGCGTTACCGAACCAGGGCAGTTTCGTGACGCCTCGATTTCTGATCAAATGGAGGCGTCGTTGATGCCGCCCACTCTCAAAGTGTCGTTTCGTTTCGCTGCACCAGCTGGTCTCGGAATTGAAGCGGCAGCTGATGAATAATGACCGGAGGCCTGCGCGGAAGATGCCGCATTCATCTTTCACGCGGCGCTGCCTTGCCTTGACCCGGGGTCAGTAATCCCTGGCAGCATACGGCCAGTCCTCACTCCTCTTCCCACTGGCAGTGGTCAGGCTGCAGAGAGCCTCACACTATTGTCAACTGTGGCAACAGAGGCTTAACATGCATGTCATCAAACAGGCAAAAATTCTGTGTAAATGGTGAGGTAGCAAAAAGGAAACAGACACATTAGATGACATCAAAAGAACGACCGGTTAGGAATGACCACTTACATAGAATATCTATAAAGAATGAATGGGAATTTAGTTGTATTCATAAATAGAATTTCTTCCACGTTACTGGATTTTAAATGTTCTAGGAATTGTACTGTTTCTCTAATCCTTTATACAGTGCGGCTGTTGGTTTCCCCACATGGTTGTTTTGTCCTTATGCAAAGAGCGTTCCCTATTTTCCCCTTTGAATTCTAGCTTCTAAAATCCTTTTTTGAAAGAGGAAAAGGAAAAGGTTTTCTCAGCCTCGGCTGATGTTTCGGAGACACAGTGCTTGCACCTGACAGCAATGGCACCCATGAAGAAGTACATACTATCACGGCAATGAGATGGGAATATACATTCATCCTGCCATTGGTTGCAAGCCATCTTCACTCTGCCACTTTGCCGGTGTGCTCGGCTGCCCCCGCCCACTCCGGCCCCCCCTGCTGCTCCTTCCCCCCGCCTGTCTCCGTGTGGGCCTGCAGCTGCTGTATGAACTCATCCAGGATCTGCTGGGCCGACAGGGACGTCACATCCACGGCGTCCTGCTCCAAAAGCGTCACCTTCACCCCCCCCTGGCCGGCCCAGCTGTCCCCGCCCACGTGCTGCTGGAGCTGCGGCGGCTGCTGGCTCTGGGGATAAACGGGCTGCGGCCTGGCGGCGTGACTGGCAGCCAGGTTCTTGCAGATAGAGGTGCTGATGTCAGCCACAGAGAAAGGTGGGCTGCAGCTGGGCTCCTGCTGCACCACGGGGCCGCCTTCACTCCCTGCTGTGGGCACTCCCTGCTTAAATGGTATAAACGCCGTGGCCCTCTGTGGGCCTGCCTCAGATTTCTTCGGCCAGGCATGCCCTGCCTCCTCTATTTTAGGAGACTGGAGCTGACCTGTGTGTGGAGGGGTCACGGAGGGGCTGCTCGTAGCGGGAGTCTTGAGAAACTTCTGCAGGGCCTCAGCTGAGTCAAAGTGCTTCTCCAGTAACTCCTTTATTAAGCACGGGACCTGAGGTCAGGAGGCAAAACACAAGTATTAACTCTGTATACATTACAATGAAAGATCATTTCATGTCTTTCATTCATTTAATCCATTATCCGATCCACATTGTACAGTGTTGTGGAGGTCTGCTGGAGCCTATCCCAGCATGCATAGGGAAAAGGCAGGATAAAGCCACGCACATTCACACTCACACCTAGTGGCAATTCAGCATCTCCATTCAGCCAGAAAATGCATGCTTTTGGACAGAAAGTGTGTGTAGTGACAGTGTCAGCTGCTATGTTGACTTTTTGCCACTTCTTGATATCTTTTTGCTAAGCAAAGACTATTCTGTCCAGTTTTACTTGTGACTGAGCAGGATCTAAGATAACAAAAAGGAAAGTTAAAAAAGGCTAAAGTTGGTCATTAGTGAAGTATACAGCATTTGATACAAAGAGAGAATTGGAGTCCTATTGTTTGACCAGGCATTTTGACTGTCCAAAGAGAAAGAAAAAGATTTATTATCTCCTATATTAACAGTAAAGTTAGTTTTGTTTTATGTCTGTCTTTTGGGCCAGCACCATGACCTCTGCAAGAACACATAAAAAGAAACACAGGCTGAAACGTGCAGTTGAACAAATAAATGTGCATTAGATGCCAGACGATCTAGTTCCACGTTGTAATCAACTGCCGAGGTGGAGTGTATGATGCCGGGTGTGTGCTGCATGAGGAGGTGCGTCTCTGTTGTTCCAGCAGGGGTCGCTGTGCTCACATTAATGTTCTCCAGAGCGGCCATGGTCCTGTGGGCGTCCTCCAGCTCGGAGCTCAGCTGGGACACACGGTTCAGGAGGTACTTTCTCTCACTGCTCAGGCTCTCTGACTGTACACACACACACACACAGATACACGTTATCGGTGTTCATTCTCTCTCTGCCTCTTATCTCTGCGTAGGCATTCTCACCGCTATGTGCAGGTGCTCCCCCAGCAGGTTGTTGGCCTGTCTGGTGCCACTGTGGGTCTCTAGGAGGCTACAACACACAGAAAGAAGACAGAACAACTCCAGTTTCTTATTTCCGCCGTGTTATGTTCGTATCAAGGCTCGGGCAGTCGTTTGACGGGCCAGGTGGCGGCAACACACTCGCCACCAAACCGGAGCCTCGTGAAAGGCAGCCATTCACCGCAGTTGTCCTGTGAACACATGTGGTGTGTGCCTGGTGCCGCAGCTGTTGTTTGCCAAACACAGGCCTAACATGGGCCTGGGGCCTGTCAGGGCCTGAGAGGCCCTGACAGGGCCTGGTGAGTGCGAAGGGACAGGACAGATGCCTTGAGCCCCCCTGTCTCTGCTGGGTACAGAAAATGGGTCACTGCAGAACCAAAACAGCCTCACATACGCACAGGGACTCTTCCCAGGATGTTCCATACATTGGTTAATCAATACACCTGTTGTGTAAAATCGTAAAGTTGACATGATGGATTTTTATTGATCTCGATTTGCGATGGAGTCAATACATGCACTTATGCCACGCCATTTCACCCCACTATACACATGTATATGCATATGTTGATTTTTACATACTGTGTTGTCATGCTATACAGAGGACAGGGGTTTCCATATGCTTTACATTTCCCAGTCTTTAGTTGTGCATACATTCTGAATCCATTAGATGTGTTGAGTTTTAGATCCCCGACCTTTTGTATTTCTCCTTGACAAGACTGAGCTCGTCCCTTGTCCTCTGCAGCTCTGCCTCCAGGCTCTCGATGCAAACCACTGTTTGCAACAGGTTCTGCTGAAGATCAGCATTCTCCTCCTGTAGCACCCTGGACACAGAACAATGACAGGAGATGGAGCTTTGTTACAGAATGTAAATGTGATATCCTTGCAGTTCCGCCCTAGTGCATTCAGAACGCAATACCTGAATGATATCAGGAACTGTTTGACATGAGAAAACCCTAATATGGCGCATATTGTTTGTTTTTCCCTTTTTTCAGTTTAAACAAGAAAATCGTATTCTTGATATAAAAGGTACAAAAGTACCTTAGATGTATCCTAATTACTGTACACATGGCTGCAAGATGGCTGCCACACAGGTAGCATGCTAACAGCCACAGCTCTGTAGAGCTACACAGTTCTGGCAGTTATCACTTTAATTGTCACAAAGCAATGAAAACTGCACCGGTGGGCATTTCCATTCGCCATTCTAATCCAAATGGGTACTTCTGTTGTTCTGTCCCACCAGTTACCCCAGGTATCCTTACATCTAACCGCAGAGTGATGGTTATATAAATGCAATCCATAACGACATCCCTTCCTGTTAGAACAGGAGTGGAGGCAAAGAGGATTCTCATTAGCGTGATCAATAACCACTGACCCATCGCGAGATGGAGAGAGGGACTGAGAGCAAAATGTGACCGGGGAGGATTGTTTGAAGAGCACCACGCAAAATGTGAACAGACAGAAAGTGTGTAACACACTTACTTGAGGTGATCGGCGTCACACAGTGTGTCCTAGAAACAGAAATATAAGGAGAGGAATAAGTGAGGAGAGAGGTAATACTCAGGAGGCACAGGCTAATTGGGACCATCATACTTATGTAGTCTTGTTTTAGGACTCGGCTCCAGAAAGTGAGACCTTCTTAGTCCCGTGTAACATGTATGGCAGCGTTGGTGCACGGCCACCCCTGAGGACCGCTGCTGAACATCAGGATGTCAGCCTCATGCTCATTGTTTCATTGAAATTCCAGTGCGCTGGAGTAAGGCCAAAACGAGGGAAAACACACCGGCGTTAGAATACAACGTGCACTGCAGATATTCAGTGTGCGCACGTGAACTGGAACGTTCAAACAAAGCCATTTAAAGTTGCTGATTCGAGTCTGCAGTGACATCGGGAGCCAGGCCTGGTGCTCGGCTACAGCGGTGGCAAGCAGACAGCAGGGCACAGCGAGTACGGGTCATCAGTCCATCACAGAGGACAAAACTGATTGAATAAACTATCGAGTTATGGCAGACTACCGGCCGGATGTGGAGCTATTGATCGGTTCTGTGAAATTTAACTGTAGCTGGGATTTTCCTCATTGCATGTGGGTGCACTTACGCGTGCGTGCATATGTGCGCGGTTTTTATATAGATTTGTGTGCATGTATGTGTCACTTGACAAGACAAATTCACTCAGATGATTTATTACACAAAGGGCACCCAAAAAAACACTGTTATGTAACATTATGCCTGTGTATTAGCACATTAGAGACCAGGCGTGAGCAGAATCTTGCATAACAGCAATGTGATTCAGCCATCTCACTCACACTGTGCCCAGTTCTCGCTGCTACTGTGACTCAGTGGGAGAGATTTGTCTTGTATTTGTGACATGCAGCGTTACTTTCTCTGCCTGCACAGACACTGAATTCCCAGAGCCTGAGCTCAAAGCTGAAAAACCGAAAACAAAACAAAATCCCTTGACTTCCTGTGCCGAGCCATACAGTAGAAACGTGTCATCTGGATGGATAAACCAGGTGGTTTCCAAGGCAGTCTCCCCTAAAGTCAGTCGACTATCGTCTGCTGCATTGCTGAGGAATGACTCAGCTTGCAGTGCATAGTGCTAGGCACATCCCACACAGCCTGTGACTCAGCTACACTGCCTCTGCAAGAAAGAAGCAACTCTGCATTCATCAGTGCTCATCCTGTGCTTCCTACAGACGTGTTTGCTCGCTGAGTTTGACATGATTTGGAACTTATTTCTTTCAACTTTTTTACAAACAGTAACTTATGTACAAAACATGTTATAATATAGTATGGGTCATAAAGGTTCCTACATCTCTTTGTTCACAGACATTGTTTGAAACACATTTAAAAGACAGAGATGAGCCGAATAAATAATTATATTAGTTTAGTAAAAACACATTGCTTGCAACATATTTCTGCTGTGAGCCTTACAAGTGGCAAAAAGACAAACAATGTGACCTAAAGAATTCAACTCTATACATTAGAATACATTCATCATTGACCAAAATACTTTTTGTTGTTTGTTTACTGTGTCACAGTTGTAGCAGTAAAGGCCAGATAACTGCTGCAATGATATAAAAAGCTCCAATGTAAGTTTGTATATGTTGTGTTCCATTGTTTCTAGCACTCAAAACCAATAAATAAAGTTTGTAAGAATTGCAAAAAAGCAAGGTGCTGTAAAAAGAAACGTACCCTTCGTTGCTTGCAGTGGCCCGCATGCTGTGAATGGTGTCGCCCCCGGTGCTCCGAGCTCTGGCTGGTGCCTGTGGAGGCTGTGTCTCTGGTCCTGGATGAGTCTGACTTGGAGGACGAAGACTCAGAGCCGAGGCCGGGTGCCATGGTAGGACCGGGGAGCGGTTGCTGATGCTGGTGCTGGGGCAAGGGTGGGGTATGATGCCCGTAGTTGGGGCTGGGCTGGTGTCTGCGGTGGTGGCGCTGTTTGGGCTGGCTCGGCTCAGGACTGGTGCTGGTGCCATCGGTGAGATGAGGGCCACCTTTTACATACCTCTGCCCTGACACGGAGCCTCCACTGTTCGACGGCCTCCTGTGTCTATGGTTGCTCCCGTGGTGAGCGACGTGGCCGGGGGAGTGGGGGTAGTGATGCGGCGGGGGGCTACCGTGGTGGTTCTTCGCTGCGTATGAGATCAATTTGTCTGGGTTGGAGCAGTCCGAGTGTTTCCGGGGGCTGCTGCGGGCTGCCTTGTCCGGTCGACTTTGCTGTTTGGGATGCTGCTCCCTTTCATCCACACAGGCCTCTCTGTGTTTCTTGGGTGGGAGCTGAGGCTTGACTGGGCTGGGTGTTCGTGCAGGGGTTGCCGTCTTCCCAGCTGCTTTGTTTTTATTCATACCCAAGATGGTGAGATCTGACGGACTTATAACCTGTTTTGTAATCTCATCCAGAAAGGCAGAGAACTGCAACTTCCCCTGCACAAAATTTGCTCTGGCCTGCTCTATCTGGTCTGGACTGATGCCTTTCCCCTTCTCTCCACTGGGATGTTGTCCTTTAGGGACCCTCGGAGACAGCACCTCCATTGACTTGGCTTTGCGAATGTCAGTGTGAGGATCCTTTTTTTTGAGAATGCCCTTGCTGGGTAGCTGGCTGGAGGACACTGCTCTCTTGGGGCCTCTGGAGACTCCTAACAGAATGTCCTCTTCACTGAAAGCCAGACTTCGGTTCAAGCTAACTGTCTTGTACAGATGTCCATAGCCCATGTCCGGGACGCAGGATTGTTGCCCTCCAAGATCACTTTCAATACCATGCAGGGGGCCTTCATCACTTCTGCTGTGGCCGCGGTCCAGAGAAGAAAAACCATGCTTCCCCCTCTTTTGTGAACTCCCCTGTATCTCACTGCAAACACTGCCATTATTTGAATGTTTGATGGTGGCAAAGACGATAGGCTCACTGCCATTGTCCTCCCTGAAAGCTCTGCGCACATCTGCAATGTTGGAGCAGGACAGGGAATGCTGCGGCTGCTCTGCATGATGATGAGAGAAAGGATCATTGGCACTCCCCTCTGTGTACCAGGAGGAAAAAGAGGAGGAGGTCGAGGAGGAAGAGGAGGATGATGAAGACAGAGAAGAGGAAGAGGCCCGGGAGACTGGCGCCTCGTGGTTGTAAAGTATCTCATCTTCCTCACTGTGGTGAACATGTTTTTGATGGAGGTGGGGAGCGTTGTGGTGAGAGCTCTCATGGTGATAGCGACCGTGGTGATGGGGATGGGGATGGCGATGGTGGTGTCCATGGCTCTCATCTGTATTTCTGTCTGTATCATCTAACATTGTGTACCTGTGACAAAAACAAATGAGCAGTTTTAAGACCAATCTCAGGGGTGCAGACATTGACATGTGTAATATGATACAGTAAAAGTTGTATTTATGAACCATTTGATAAAACATGAAAACATTGCCACAATCTGTATGTTTTATTTAGCGATGCAGGTGTATACACCTCCATTGTTAAATAAAGCAGATAAACAAATAAAATTATACACATTATTAAACACATTGAAGTTATGCACAAATGTGGCAGCCTGGAAGGAACCGTCCTACCTTTGTGACTGAGCATCTTGGTGGTGGTGATGGTGATGCTGGGGGTGATGAGGGTGGTGGTGGTGGTGCTTCCGCGGCTTGGTGATCTCATCTGGGCCGCAGGGGCTGTGAACAGGCTTAAAAAACTTCTCCATCACCTCCTTAGCGGTAGGCTGTGGACGTGCTCAGATAATCTGAAAAGTGAATTCTATTTCAAACAAGCAAACAAGGAATTTAGACCTCAAGTCGGTGTGGAGAACAAATCTCAAGTGTTCCTGCAGGGTTTCCAGCAGCTGGATGGCCTTTACCTACATGAAGATGTTTGTCCGTCTCAGCGGCTCGCAGCAGAATAATGGAATCACGGCTTGTGTACAGGAATGTATGAATTCCTGGGTGGTGGCTTGATTTTGCATCACGCCTGATGTAACAGCTGGGCACTCATTGATCCAGCTGAAAGAGTGGGACCTTTGTCCTCATGCAGGCACAATCGAATCATGCCCTGGGGAACAAGATCTATATCAGGGTTCATTTAGCCCTCTGCTGTAAAATGCGGATGAGGGATTTGCCGGAGTGTTTGTGCTGCATCACGCGTCGAGTTTATCCTATATTCATGTGTCACATTTTGTTTGCTTTGTTTCCGCCACCTTTGTCGAGCATCAGCCAGAGACACCAAGCCGCCCTCGGCTTCCCCATTGATCTCGACAGATTTCCTGTCGGTATCTGACTGAAGTCTGCCTAATTGCATTACATATGAACATAATGCGTGGTAAAAACAAAAAGCAGCTCGGTGAATAACTGTCACCTCGCAGTAAGAAGGTCTAATATTAGAATTTGCATTAGAAATAGGTTCTCTGTAGATAGCTACTGACTCTTCCCCCACTGTTCTAAAAACATAACCAAGATATAAAATCAGAAAGGGGCAAACATTTTCCACACAATTGTTCATCATGGGCCATGGGACAATCTGTCATTCATCTTTCACCAGTACATATTTGTTCACATTTTTATTGACACAGATAAATCTGAAGTGTGACAGTATTCGGACATTGTGGACACTGAAACACGTCAGTAATCAAGATTACTTATGGCCAAGCTGCATTTTACAGGACTGTTGCCACAGTGTGTTGATCTTATCAACATTTCACAGACATCACTAGTTTCATCCCTCTTTCGAAGTGGTCAACTATCCAGAATCTTTCAATGCAAATGGGGGACAACTCCCTCATCGGGACTTTCAGTTGCACAAAGGTCTAGGTGAATCGTTAGCATGCTCGTCTTGCAATTACATTAACACATGAAAGAGGCCTATTTTTCGCATTTGTGAGGCAGCAGACTTGTCCCAACAAACAACCATGACAGAGATCAATTCAGTACAGAGAGAGGTGTTGAAACTCATCCTGACAGCTTCCACACCCTGCTGTTGCTGATCAATGGCCTGCCATAGAGCTATCATTGGATAGTTACATAAGGTAGGTTGCCCAGAGCCGTCCAGGATACCGCAATCAATGCTGAAACCCATACAATCAGATGACAACACAAGGGAGGACTAGAGACCAGACGTGACTGACAGCATGTATCTACACTGCGCCCCCTGGTGGCGGCCAAAGCTAACTCCTTCTTGGCCTGCACTACTAGTAATTTTCCACCCAGTCACACCAACGTTCACAGGGACTGGCTGTTTCCGAGTATTTGTAGTTCCATCACGTACCTTCTAGAGGAACAAAACAACCGTGTCGTTATAAACGTCTTAAGATGAACGTAACACGGAGATACGGGCTTAATATATGTTTGGAATAGCAGTCTATTATACCACATTATACATTACAAGCTACTTCACACAATAGCTGTGGGACAATTTCTAAGCAATCTACCAATGTTTGAAAAGAAATACATTGACATAGGAAATCCAAGTAGCAAGAGATGAGTTCGCTGTTTTCTTTTGTTCATCAATCAGAAATGGTATATCATTGCGGTAAAGGGCAAGTAGATCCGCCAGTTCACCCCCAGTATTCTAGTTTGATCCGGTTTGTCGGACCGTATAACACACAGCCAGAGATTAGTCCGCCCCCGAGCCAGTGACGTCAGCTGTTTTGACTCTTGGTTTTTAATCCTACGGTATGATTAAATGTGTGTTTTCTCCATTAGTCTATCAATTTACGAAGCTGCTTCTCCCTCACGTATTCGTCCCATACACTTTCAACAAGCACTTTGCTTTGGCTTTGATTTAAGTGGACCGAAATGTACAGAAATACTTCGCCATGATTTGTTAATTCATTATCACAACGAGTAAGTTCGGTCACTTGAAATTTTGCGTCTCATAGTAGAATCACAACGGAGATTTGCTCCTGTGAAAACGGAACTACTTTTCCTCGGATGAATACCGCTCGGTGTCACAGACGAGCCACCCCAAACTGTATAAATACCACAAGTGACGCCATTTCGTTCCACACCACATCGACGAATTCATCGGGTCGTGAGTAGGCTTGTTCAAGAAGCTGTAGCATTTTCTTTTCGAAATCTAGGAATTACGACTTAAACACCGAATATTTGTAGATTGGCTCTACCTTTCGTGATAGCTACCATTTTTTAAGCAAGATGTTGTTGTATAGGCTGTGAACATTAGGCCTTGTTTCTGGCCGTTGGCTTCGATTTCTTTTCTTATTGTGTTTCCCGCAAGCCTCGTTTTTGTCAGTTGAGCATTTCGTTCCAACGACTTTGTGTCGTTTAATTTTTTTTTGTTTGTTTCGGATTTTGTCGTACTTTAGGCTTTGTCATACTTAAAGCTGAACGATCTACGTTTAGATCGATTCTACCATTGGCTCAGGGTAACCATGTATGGTTCGTCTTAAAACGGTTTAACAACGAAAACCCGACCTTATTTCAGAACTGTCGAACGCAGTCATGCGTTTTTATCTATTTAAAGAACTGAGTTCAGCTTGTTTATCGTTTCGCAACTACAATTGGCTCAAAATGGAAGCCGTGACGTAGCGCTGGCAAGCGTCGGCCATTGGTTGATTTAAAGAAAACTGCGTGACGCAGGACGTGAGTCACAGCTAAGGCGTGGCCATGTATCCCGGCCCCGGTTCCGCTTGGAAAGTCCGCAAGGCTACAGCGGACATAGAATGAGCAGATTTATTCACAACCCCTGGTTAGAATAGACATCTAAAACGACCGTTTTGGCGTTAAAAAAAGAAACCTCGCGGTGCAGGCCAGGGTCAATTAACAAGCGCAGAGATCCAAGAGAGCAGTCGAGCCAGATGAGGGCAAATGTCGAATCTGGCTTTTTGCACTTTTGCACTAACTAAGCTGTTACGGATCAACTGAAAGTGTAGCTGATCTGAGGGACGTAACCGATAGATGGGCACTTTCAGAGAACCAAAATAGAACACAGTCCAGGGCTTACAGAGCAGTCGAGAGACTTGGTCTAAAAAAAAAAAGAAAAAAAAAAACAAACGACCAGATTACGTTCTCCCAGCAGCAGAGTCAGCCTAACACTGAAGCCAGATGAGGGCAAATGTCGTATCAGGCTTTTAAACGTGTGAAACAAAGCTGTTATGGATTAGCTGAAACAATAGCTTATTTGATGGACGTTACCAGTAGGTGTAAATCGCAATCAGACACGGTCCAGGGCAGATGGAAAAGTCGAGTGACTTAAAAAAAAAAAAAAAATTTCAACTGCAGAGTCAATGTGACACTGAAGCCAGATGAGGGCAAATGTCGTATCAGGCTTTTAAACGTGTGAAACAAAGCTGTTATGGATTAGCTGAAACAATATCTTATTTGATGGACGTTACCAATAGGTGTAAATCGCAATCGGACACGGTCCAGGGCAGATGGAAAAGGACTTAAAAAAAAAAAAGATTTCAACTGCAGAGTCAATATGACACTGAAGCCAGATGAGGGCAAATGTCAGATCAGGCTTTAAATGTTTTCCAATTTCTACCTAACTAAGGATTCACTAAAATCGGGGTGTCTCAACATTGTTATGACCCAGTCTGAGGTGAAGAGAACCAAAGCAGGGGACAGATGAGTCAGCAAAACAGGCTCAGACCGAGAATAGGCCGAGAATTCAAACCAAAGAAGCAACCAGACAATCAAACAATATGGCCGAGAGATATAGAAAATCCTTTTTGTTGAAACGTTTTTTCTGTACCTTTAGAGAGGCTCGGCACAAGTCAGATTGTTTTATCAGAGCTCTAACAGGAATCGAAAGCTCAGATCTTGTATGCGATTCCCTTTTTTTTGAGTTGTCCACATTTTTTTGGTATCGTTTAGAGAAGACAGAAGATTTTTTTTAATTTCTGCATTTTTTTTTCGTTGGGGGGGGGCGGGGATGGGAATGGACTGAGTTGTCAAGGGGGAAAGATGGACTTAGTCATTAGAGGAAGATCGAGGAGCAGCGCGGAGGCCGAACGGGACTCGGGGAGGACCAGAGAGGAAGGACCAGGCAGGACAGGACCAGAGGGCGTGTGGGAGGACCAGAGTTGGAGCCAGGCAGGACAGGACCGGCAGGGGCGCAAGGAGAGCAGCAGCAGAAGCAGCAGTCTGACGGCGAGGGTACACCAGAGGGAGCCAGAGCCAGAGGGCAGGGTAGCAGCTTCAGAGGGCTCGTCGCTGAACCAGGTGGCAGCGGTCCCAGAGCAAGCCAGCCAGCCAGCCAGCCGCAAACCAGCCAGCCAGAGATGAGGGGGAGGAGCAGGGGGCGAAACCAGTGTCTTCTAAGCGTCACAGTAATAAAGAAAGCCAGGCGTTGGTTTGTATATCGGGTAGAGGTATCTCTGTAACCATGTGTAGGAGTTCATCAATCATTTTCTTTCCTGCTGCAGAGCACAATTTCTCGCACCGTCTTTCTCTTCCTCTCCCCAGGCAAAGCCGCGTAGAGCGTTTTGTACCGTGGTCGCCTGCCCCCCGCTGTTGTGTGCTGACAAATGAGTGTGGTGGTTCCTTCTTTGGTGAATGCCTGGGGTAGTGTGCTGGCGAGGAGATCACCTGTGTCGGACTTCCCCCCCGCTGCGATCAGAAGTAGTTCCTCCAACACCGGAGAGAGAGAAAGAGGCAGTCCCCCCGTGTTGTTCATAGGTCTTCCCCATAAAGAAGCTTTCGGCATTGGAGTGTGAGAGTGGATGGTCTCCTGTGCGGCGCTTGGTGTGCGTTTGCCTCGACGTCGTCAGTGCCTCAGCTGCGCCACAATGGTACCCCGACTACCTCTTAAAACCTGAGCAGTGAGTCCATGCATGTAAAGGTGTACGTGTGGGTGTAACTATCCAGTACATAAACTTCACTGTTGCCTATGCTGTCTAGTTCAGTCTGTTATTTGATCTCAAAAGGAAAATGTAGTTAAAAAAAAAAAGTGGGGTTTAAGGGAGGGGAGGGGGGATTTAAAACGTGTTTCGAGTTCTTCTTTCCACAGGCATGCCAATCCCTTCTAAGGCTGACCATCGAAAGAGTCGCCCCTCCCCCCTTCGCGCTAACTGCTCCGTACACTCATCTAATTTACTATAGTGCCATGGATCGGCATCGTTTCACTGCAGTCTAAGGTGTAGGAAGGTATTTCATGTTTAATAAGACAATTCATGACTACACGTGTTGTAAATGGGTGTTTATTGGGGGCAATGGCGGGAGGGCGGGGTTGTGGGTCGTTAATCAAGTGTCTTCCTAGACTTCACAGCTCCGAGTTTACACCCCAACGCATATCGGCTTGAAAATAGGCAACATCCAGGTGAATCCCCTCAACAAGAGTCAAGTGGACACTTTGCCTCGCAGGATAGCACCTTCAAAACTAGTCTCCGATGTAGCACGATGCTCTGTTTTCCCCCCAGGGAGAGTGGTAACAAGTCTCTTTACTCGAAGTCATTGTAATTCTGTAAAGGCTTCAAGTTGCTTTCTTTTGTGGGGTATGGGGGAAAGGGGTTGTGTATTTGTCACCCTTGCAGATTTGTAAGTTGTATGGCCCCGCCCATGAAAAAGCTCCAGTTCATAAGGAAGGAGTCCCTCGCATTCAGGCTTGTGGTATTTCAACTGCTCCTTCTGGAAAATCTGTACTGATAGTCTGTAGTAGTTGTCAGTGTTTCTGCAAACATTCTCTTGTAGTTCCCTACTGCTTGTTTGGAGGGTCTATTGTGGGAAGAGAGGCTTTTTTCCTTTGCATTTTTCAGTGTGCTGTGTCCCGTGCGCTTTCCAATACCCCGAGATCATCAGGAACTCTCCTAACTCATTGTTTGTACAAGTTTCCTTGCGCATCGAGCATCACGTAAGGTCACTTAAGTGTTGTCACATTTCTCTTTTAACATTCATTGTCTGGCTAAGTGCTGCCCATTGCAAATTCCTTTGCAATTAGTTACCATGCCTTGTATTGAAAATACAATGAGTGAACTATCTGTAAAGGATTTATTTTCTCTATTTGCATAATAAATGCATAGCTTGTTGTGATTGAATACAGTTTTTGGTATGCATTTGTTCTTTTGGGGGGCTTGTGTGTGTGGGGGAGCTTTTCTTGTGCTTTTTCAGGTATGACTAAAGCTTGGAGCTTTGTAGAGCACGGATGTGACCTGAGCTCGAATGACATCCTTTTCAAAGTGGAAATTGAAGGCAGATAAGTTGAATCCATCAAATACTGACGCTGGAAAGCAGAGAATTCTTAACCTGTAAAGCCTGGGGTCACTTTATCTTGGATGGGCTCAACTGCCCTCATTGTTCTTGAAAGGAAAGCCACTTGCTATAACTTGACTGTAGACATAGCACTGCTGTGCTTTCTGAAAGAGTCTTGTGATAACGGGAAGATTTGATGGAGACCTTCATTGATTCTGACGTTATCTGCAGTAAAGCATTTGGGTAAGGATAACAACAGTCAGTTCTACGATACTGTGAGGGGTGGGAGACGGGGGTGTTTGTCTTTTTGCCTCTTTGATCTTTCAGAGCAGTCCAAAGGACGAGCGCAGTCTACCTAGGACATCTCACAGGAACCTTCCAACAATGCAGTTTGATCAAGTCGGAGTCAGGTTGTTCTTCTGAAGCCTAAGCGGACTGGAAACTGTTAGCAGGCCTCGGCCGCTCGCCCTTGTGCAACTGTACGAGCGGCAAGTTGTTGACATTTCAAATCGTACGATCGCGCAACTGTGCGACGCTTCAAATTCTGAGCGGCCGAGGGGAGGCTGCGCATTGTGCGGCCGTAATTTGGCTTGGAGTGCAGCGCAAATGTGTTGCCCTTTAGTGTACTGTGCATTGGTCTCTGGTTGGGTGTATTCCTACACTTTTCTTTACAGAAACTCAGAGTGCAAGACTGGTTCGAGCACGAGCGAAGTCCTCTAACCTGGAGCATGTAGTAAGACCGTTGACTTAATTATGTCAAAATAAACTTCTGCAATGTTGTGGTTGACCAAATGACATCTTGGAACTGGCTTTATGTTAACCTCAAATCATCAGTAACAACAATGCTTTACTAGCCTATTCCTCTTTGGCCATGGGGCCCTCTATTTGCCTTTGACATCTTAAAACCATAAGATGAGTAGAAGTGGAAATCTCTTGAGTATTGTGTGGTGGGTGTGTTGTGTAGATCACTCTTTGTTTCAGATCATTCTCGTCTGTCTGCTCCGATCTCGCCTGCCCTCTGAATGCAAAGCCATCTGTGGAAGCTGTCAGCGAATATGTGTGGCCCCCTGAATGAAGTTACCAACCCCCCTTCTCTGTGCGCTTGAGCTTAAATTCCGAAACCCCGACGTCCTTCGCAGAAGCCCCTGCTCTCTGTGTCTGTGTGTGCCTTTTTCTTTCCCCCTTTTGGTTTCTCAGGTCAAATTACCCCAAAAATTGTCTTAATTTATCATCTGGGATGGCCTTAACCCCTGTGATGGAGCACTGAGAATCCAGTCACGTTAAGATCAAGAGCTGCAAGCTTGTCTCGCTAATACCGCATCACTTCAGTCTCGTGGGTGCCAAGTTAAGTAATTTCGGTTCCCTTGATTTGTTTTTTTTTCTTCTTTTTAACATACCATGGCTTTAATGTTGTAACTCGACATGTTGCATGCACATCAGCCCTGCATAACATTTTATTTGTAAGACGAGCACAACGACCATGAAGTCAGAACATTGCAGTGGTGTCTGGTTAGCTGGGGGTTTCCGGGGCGGGGGCAACACTCTTCTCTCTTCCTTTCAGATGTCTGGGTTCACCTTATCTTGCAAAGTGAGCCGGACGGCTCGGCAGGGATGACTTGGCTCTCTAGGGTACAGTCTGTAAAATACTGGGAGGAGTTGAGCACCGCTGGCGGACGGATAGCCGTGGTAAATGCTGCTCCGCCCCAGAGGCGCGCTAACCCACGACCATGTTGACGGCCTTTGACCGGATAAGTATCGGCTCAAGTGTTGGGGGGTGGGGCGGGCGGGTGTCGTGGGAGGGTGGGGTGGGGAGGCTTACGTTATCTGTGTCTCTTCTTCCATTGCAGCTGTTAAGCGTATTGGCCGGCGAGTGCTGGCGAAATGCAAAGGGAAACTGCTTTGAGTGTCGCCAGGGAGGCTGGTGTCGTGACTTAAGAATGCGGATGAAAGAACACGGTGGAAAAACCCGTCACACCAATAAAGTGTCGTTGGGGGAGAAAATGCTGGGGGATTTGGGGGAAACCAGTTTGTCTCTCTTTTTCTAGTTTCAGCCTCGTGTCCAAGGGAGAAATCCCCCCCCATGTGGTGTCAAATATAGCAGCCAGGTGTCAAAAGGGTTTTCTTTTCCTGGAGGAACAATACTCCGGTTTTGTTCCTCCAGGTTTTGCTTTTGCCCAAAATACAGCAACAACAAAAAGCAAAAGACTCCGGTGGTGGCACTCCTGACTCTGTCGGGACAGGGTTCAATCCCCTGCGGTGTCTTGCTTTTTTAGTGTGCTGTGGGGGCGAGCTGTTCAAATGATTCTCACTAGGTGATGAGGCTTTAACATAGTTACATTCACCTGTATTAAAAGGCTGCTACAGAACATGGTCTGAATGGAAACCGTTTTGTGTCCTTGAAAAGTAATGCATAAATGTTGAATAAAAGTGTGAATAAAGCCGTCTCTGTTTTCCTGGCCTTGCTTTCTGTCTCATACTTACACTCTGAAAAGTTCGAAAAGGTTTTAAGGTTGGACCTGATAACTAGGAAGAACATCATGATCCGTCTAGCTAGTAAATACTTGACTTCATACCTTGTTTAAACTGCACCCTGTCTTTCAATACATTCCTGGGATGGCCTTGATGCCAACTGGCAGTAGAACAGTAACTTAATTGATTAGGTTGCAGAGTATCGTACTTATCAAAAGGAGTTTTTTTTTTTTATTTGTTTGTGAAATGACACTTAAAGTCGAGCTGAAAGAATGAGTGACACTGGTTGAATGGTGTTGCTCTCCGGTGTTGCATTAGTGGCGGTAGCTGCCAAGCACAGCTGACACTGCCATGGTGGGCTGGTGGGTGCTCTGCAGAAGGCCCCACTGATCAGTAATGACCCGAAGGGCAACACCATGAGTAGTCTGCATTATGCCTGCATGGGTTTTGTCCCCATGCCCCATGTCTAAAGACATGCTTATTTAGGATGTGACCCTGGAACAAAGTGGGTAAGAGAATGGATCTGGAAGATTTCAGAGCCCATTTTGAGCTGGGCGGTGGATGAGGGGCCTATTTTTACCCTTGGAGATGGGTACATCATAGCGGTACATCATAACGGGATGAATTAAGAATATATATATATTTTTTAGATTGTCTATCCATCTGTCTGTGTCTGTCATCCCTCATATTGGGTGTCTAATGTGTACAATCAATCAGGAATGATATTTTAGATATATAATTATGTATATATTATTAACAATATTTCCGACTTAGACTTAGACTTTCCTTTATTTATCCCTTTGGGATGGCTCCTTTAGGGAAATTTACATTTCCAGTTGCGTTTGTGAACAAAAGAATCAATCAATATACGATAAAGTTTACGATAATCAGTGTAAAATAAATAGATAATAATAAACAGTAGATAATAGTTAGGAAAGTTCTTACAATAAAGGGAAGTTCTAATGAACAGTAACATCTATTTTTAAATTAAATGCACTGTAGCTGTCATTGCACAGTTCACATTCCACACATTGGCTACACCATAGACGTAATAAAATACGACAAATCTGTTTATTATATCTATGACTGGCACTCCTTCCCCTCTGTCCTCTCTATGTCCTCCTCGCCCCCAAGTGAGGAGTTGTAGAGCATGGTGGCATGATGATGGCCCGCCCCCCAACATACCACAGTGTAAAAGAGAACATTTTAGATGGATACAAGTAATATACTTCATGATAGATAGATAGATAGATAGATAGATAGATAGATAGATAGATAGATAGATAGATAGATAGATAGATAGATAGATAGATAGATAGATAGATAGATACATTCATACATACATACATACATACATACATACATACATACATACATACATACATACATACATACATACATACATACATACATACATACATACATACATACATACATACATACATACATACATACATACATAACAAAAAGGTGCAGTGACTGCGGAACTAATGCGCAGGAGCGCAGTTTCCGCGGAGCCATCAGGTGGCCGTGCTATGTCGGAGCTGACTAGCGGCTGCTAGCGGCAGTCTGTGGCTGTGTGTGTGTGTGTATATGCGTGTGTACTGGATGAGGTGTAGACTCCAGGGGAGATGTGGTCCTTTTTCGCCAGGGATCCTGTCAAAGACTTCGCCTATGAAATCCTCCCGGAGAGCCAGGAGAAGTCTGGAATATGGACTCTCCACCGGGGGAAGAGAAAGGTAAGCGGCGGGCAGCCGGGGCGCCAGAGAGCCGCTAGCGGGCCTCGGCTAGCCGCGGAGCTAGCCTCGGCTCGGAGCCCCCAGCCTCCCCTGGACGCGGATTCAGTCCGCAGACTCCACAGCCAAGGCTCTCCGGGCCCGGCCTCAGCCCCCTTTAACGCACCCCTGCCTGTCCTCATTGATGTCATCGCTCATCCTTTCACCGTCGCCTCTCCGCGGGCCGGTTTCCCGCAGACGGAGCGGGGCTCTGGCTTTTGTTTACTCCCCAGGCACACACGGATTTCTCGCCACGTCACCTGGGTTTAGCCCAGTTAACAACCATTTATCAAAGACACCCCCCAGCTGTTATCACACGGTATATACAAATGTTACATCCCCCAGTGCTAGCAGCGCCTCACATCATCCACTGCCCTCATATTAGTCGATATAGCCCCAATCATGACTGTCAGGGCATGATGACAGCACTTGTCAGATCATTCAACGACAGAAGAGGCGGAAACGGACAAGCGGCTTCGGGCGCAGTCCTGATAAATGACACCTTCTTCATCTTGTTAAGCAGTTTCAAGGACACATTAAAGTAGATGCGGGGTGACGTAGGCACGCAAGATACCCCATAAAGGTGCGTTTGTAATAAGGGGACTCGACGGACGACACCGACTTGCTTTCAGTCATGTTTGTTTGGTTAGTGGAGCACGGTATGATACTAGTAATAGCAGTGTAATACTAGTAATAACGGTGTCATGGCGCTACAGTGGACGCGTTTCCGACCTGTCCTCAGACCAACGGGGAGCCGGTGTCGGTGTTCGTGTACGAGGTGACCCAGGGCACGGAGCAGCAGACCCAGCTAGCCAAGGCCGCCTTCAAGAGGATGAAGACCCTGCGGCACCCCAACATCCTGGCTTATGTGGACGGCCTGGAGGTCGGTACCCTGCCCGCCTGCCTGTGTGTGTCTGTATGTGTGTATGAGAGATTTCTGCACATGGCAAGCGTCGAGTCACGTAACGTGTGCCGTAACTACATTCCGTTTTTTTCCCCCCTGCATGTTTACGTTCAGATAGAGGTGAGTGTCCGTGTGCCATTGTGGGTCTTTTCAGTGTTTTGTAGTGAGTAGAGTGCACCACGTAATGGAAGCTGTTCTTACTCTATTCTGTACGCTAAATGACAGAATGCGTGAAAGTACTGCGATATTGAAGTACAGGCTTGACTACATGTCTTGTCAAAAGAATGCATTGAAAAGCAGTGATTTCTATCCAGAGCAGAGGTCATTCATTGTTCTCCTCTCTTGTTTGTTTGCTGAGTGCATATTAATGACTTTGAAGATGCTTCCTCCTGTGTTCCACTTGCTCTACATGTATGAGCTTTAGATAGTAACTCGGTATCTACCATTTAATAGAAAGCTGACTGATAATACTGTTTAGTACCATAATGTCATATTAGTATAGTTTCTTAGCCTATTAGTGTACTAGATTTTCACCTGTGAAGGGAAGAATTTCAGTTTTTGACACTAAAATTCCCTAGCTGAGGACTGGTGGATCACACAGATAACTCTTAATACTTGTCTTGTTTCTATTTTATTAGCAGTCTGCAAGGGGGTAAATGGCCAAGTATGACTTTGACGAATAAAGACACATTCCGCACACGTTACTGAGAGCAGCACGTGCTGGTCATCTCGGATGCATTGAAAACCACGCACCTGTTAAGAGTTGCCAATCTGAATGATAAACGGAGTTAAACGTCCACTGCAGTTTCAAAGGCACACCTTCGGGGACATGGACTGCAGTTGATCCCAATGGCGGTTGTTTCACAGACGGAGAAGAGCCTGTACCTGGTCACCGAGCAGGTGACGCCCCTGTCGGTCCACCTGAAGGCCCAGGCAGAGAAGGGCGGAGCGGGGGAGCTGGAGGTCTCCTGGGGACTGCACCAGATAGTGGTAAGGGCAGGAGCCGCGAGACGGGTGAGTCCGGCAGCCGTGGTCCCGTAGGGCCGGTGCTTCACGCCTTCCTCCCGTCTGCCCCCCCCCCCCATAGAAAGCTCTGAGCTTCCTGGTCATCGACTGCCACCTGCTCCACAACAACCTGGGCGTGTGGTCGGTGTTTGTGGACCGGGCCGGGGAGTGGAAGCTGGGCGGCCTGGACCACGTGGTGCCGGAGCAGGGTGACCCCAGCGGGGCCTCGCTCCCCGCCCCCAAGGCCGTTTACCCGGACATGGAGAAGTACGACCCGCCGGAGATGCCCAACAGTGGCGGGGAGAAGTGGTAAGAGTGCGACATGGGGTGGAACAGGAGGCGCCTTTATGGGTGCCACAGTGGTGAGGGTTCATCACGGGGTGCTCCTGTCGTTTCAGGGCGGGGGAGGTGTGGCGCCTGGGCTGCCTGATCTGGGAGGTGTTCAACGGGCCGCTGCCCCGCGCCTCCTCCCTGCGCTCCCTGGGCAAGGTAGAGTTCCCGATTGTTCCTCCCCGGTTGTCTCCCGGTGGCTTCCCACCGCAGTGCTCCCAGTGCGCCTCGGTGATGTCGAGGATTTACACAGTACAAGCCACAAATCAGTAGTAACCTTCCTCCCATCCCACACACGGACCCACAGATGGGCACGCACACGCGCAAATTGAACGCTGTCTTACCATTTGTGTGAAGGAACCACCCGACAGCGGAACAAACTCGCACAACTCAAACTGAGGAAATCTAACTGTAAGAGTGTGGGACTATGAATCTGATTTATATGCTACAAAAACAAATGATAAAACTGGCAGTTTACCTTGTGCTGTAAGAGGTAATGACACAAAAACACAATAGCTGTGAAACAATTGAGAGAGAATGCTAACATCAAATAAATGATAAGAGAAAGAGATAAGAGAAACATATAAGAGAAACATATAGAACAAGCAGAGAGAAATAAAACACAGTCCAGAAGCAGCCTTACAAATAACACTATGAAATGAAAATAAAATAAAAAAACAAAATACTGCATTAAGCATTTCCCATTAAGGGGCAGATATTTCAGTCAGTGCACACAGTGCACATCAAGTTGTGAGGTGAAGTAATGAATGTAAACTGCAGTGTCTTCTGTTTAGTGAGGCCTAAAAGCCACCTTTATGTAAAGAGTTGTTTCTCTCTCTCTCTCTCTCTCTCTCTGTCTCTGTCTCTCTCTGTCTCTGTCTGTCTGTCTGTCTGTCGCTCGCTCGCTCTCTTTCTCTCTCTCCCTCTCTGTCTGTCTGTCTGTCTGTCTGTCCGTCCGTCTGTCTGTCGCTCGCTCGCTCTTTCTCTCTCCCTCCCTCTCTCCCTCGCTCTCTCTCTCTCTCCCTCACGCTCTCTCTCTCTCTCTCTCTCTCTCTCTCTTGCTCTCCCTCTCTCGCTCTCACTCTCTCTCCCTCCCTCTCTCCCTCTCTCTCTCTCCCTCTCTCCCTCTCTCTCTCTCTCTCTCTCTTGCTCTCCCTCTCTCGTTCTCGCTCTCTCTCTCCCGCCATCTCTCCCTCTCCCTCTCTCCCACCCTCTCTCTCTCTCCCTCTCCCTCTCTCTCTCTCTCTCGTGTCTCTCATGGTGCCCACAGATCCCCAAGACCCTGGTGCCCCATTACTGTGAGCTGGTGGGGGCCAACCCCCGAGCTCGGCCCAGCCCGGCCCGCTTCCTCCAGAACTGCAGAGCCCCCGGAGGGTTCCTCAGCAACAGCTTCGTGGAGAGCAATCTGTTCCTGGAGGAGATCCAGGTCCACACCTTTATTATTATGTATAACAGCAGGCACGAGCGCTACGTTTATACACCGTAGTCCCAGTCTGCTCATGGTAGCGCGGCCTTTGTCTCCAGATCAAGGAGCCAGCTGAGAAGCAGCAGTTCTTCCAGGACCTCAGTGACAACCTGGACTCGTTCCCTGAGGACTTCTGCAAACACAAGGTGCTGCCTCAGCTGCTCACCGCCTTCGAGTTTGGCAACGCGGGCGCCGTCGTCCTCACGCCACTCTTCAAGGTAGGTCCCGTAGGGGCCCGGGCATCCTCCCCCCCCGCAGCTCAGCAGACGCTGGTCGGGGTTCCAGAGCGCCCCAGCGGTCCCCCTCTGAGGCTCACCTCGATCTCCTCCTCCTCCCGCCTCCCCCTCCCCCAGGTGGGGAAGTTCCTCTCGGCAGAGGAGTACCAGCAGAAGATCATCCCCGTCATCGTCAAGATGTTCTCCTCCACAGACAGAGCCATGAGGATACGACTGCTGCAGCAGGTACGGGGGCCCGGGGCGGCGTCTCTGCCTCCGACCCCACGCGGCCCCTCTCCCGTCGCAGTAAACCTGAGCCCCCCCCCGTGGCGCCGCTTCTTCCTCTCCTCTCCAGATGGAGCAGTTCATCCAGTATCTGAATGAGGCGGCGGTCAACTCCCAGATTTTCCCCCACGTGGTCCACGGCTTCACGGACACCAACCCTGCCATCAGGGAGCAGACCGTCAAGGTAGCCGCGCTGGCCAGACAACCAACAGCGGTCACCTGTGTGCTGGCTGTTCCAGGAGGCAACTCACCCTTTCCTCCTCCCCCTCCAGTCGATGCTGCTCCTGGCTCCAAAGCTGAACGAGAGCAACCTGAACCAGGAGCTGATGCGCCACTTTGCCCGGCTGCAGGCCAGAGACGAGCAGGGCCCCATCCGGTGCAACACCACCGTCTGCCTGGGCAAGATCGCGTCCTACCTCAACGCCGGGGTAAGGCCGCCCGTCTCTACGCCTCGGCTCTCGTCCACGCGCACCCTCTGAGCCCCTGCCGCTGTCCCCCCCCCCACCAGACCCGGCAGCGCGTCCTGGTCTCGGCCTTCTCGCGGGCCACCAAGGACCCCTTCCCGGCGTCGCGCTCGGCCGGCGTGCTGGGCTTCGCCGCCACGCACAACTACTACAGCGTGACGGAGATCGCCGCCCGCATCCTGCCCACGCTCTGCGCCATCACCGTGGACCCCGACAGGAGCGTCAGGGACCAGGTGCGCCCCCCCCCCCCCCCCCGCCGGCCCCAGCCCCACGCGTTCCGCTCTGTCCGTAGCTGACCGTGCTTGTCTCTCCGCTTGTCCCCCCTCCCACCAGGCGTTCAAGGCCATCAAGAGTTTCCTCTCCAAGCTGGAGACCGTGTCAGAGGACCCCGCCAAGTTGGCCGAGATAGGTACGCGACCAGGGAGGGGCATGTGCTCGCCTCACGGGGGTCGTGGTTTGTGGTTGACCCCCTAACCGCGCTGTCCGTCTCCCCCCCCCCCCCTCCCCCCGCAGAGAAGGACGTGGGCTCGTGCGCGCAGCCGGCGGGAGCCTCCTCCAGCTGGGCGGGCTGGGCCGTGACCGGCATGTCCTCGCTCACCTCCAAGCTGATCCGCAACGCCCCGGGCGCCGAGGGAGCCGCCGAGGGGGGCGAGGCCGGCCCCCCCGGCGCGGCCGAGCAGGCCGCCGCCCCCGGTAACGCTGCAACGCCAGCAGCCTCAGGCCTGAGGTCTCTGAAAGGTCTCTGACACCCCCCCCGCCCCCTCTGTTTGTCTCTCTTACCTCGGCCCCCGCCGCAGGCCCTGACGGCAGACCCCCGGCAGCCCCTGCGAGCCACCACGCCGCCTCTCGTGGCGCCGGCCAGCCGCGGACCCCCCAGGCGGCGGCGGCGGACGAGGACGAGGACGCCGGCGAGCCGGCGGGGGAGCGCTGGGACGACGAGGAGGACTGGGGAAGTTTAGAGGTGGGGGTCGCACCGCTCTTGAGCTCAGGGTTACCATAACGGTGGCTAGGATCCCGTTGAGCTGATAGATCACCTGTTTGCCGTCTAGGAGCCGGAGAAAGCGCACGGCGAGACGGACGACTGGAACAGCGACTGGTCGGGGATGGGATCGTCCAAGAAGAAGTCCGGTGACAGAGGAGTACGAGCCTTTTGATTTGCATCCGTACTGCTCTCAGTCCCCCCCCCCTCATACTAGAGACGAAACGGCAGCTCCACAAAGTTCAGCCGCGCGTTTGAGACTCTGACCCGTCTTGCAGGCGGGCCGCTCGTCCTCGTCGGCGGCGGTGAAGAAGCAGTCGTCGGACTGGAGCGGCTCGGGCTGGGACGCCGACGACAGCTGGTCCAACGAGAAGGAGGGCCAGGGCCAGAGCTCGGCCGGCGAGGACGGCTGGGGCAACGACTGGGCCGAGGAGGACACCGACAGCACGCTGACCAACAGCGCGCCGCCGCCGCCGCTGCCCGAGGGCGTGCGGCTCGCCAGCGACTACAACTGGGACGGCGGCGCGGCCAAGGCGGCCGGCCACAGCGAGCTGTTCGCCGGCGTGTCCCAGAGGGGCGCCACCGCCACCGCCGCCGCCCTGGTACGGGAGCCCGAGAGAGCTGTTTGTCAGACGGCTGCCTAGAGACGAGCGTTCATTCGTGTGTGTGTGTGTGTGTGTGTGTGTGTGTGTGTGTGTGTGTGTGTGCGCGTGCGTGTGTGTGGTCAGACCGGAGATGGCTGGGGCGCAGAGGCCACGGGAGACTGGGGAGGCGAAGAGAGCTGGGAGTCGGTGGACGGGAACCAGGGTAAGTCACAGCAGTAGCGTGTGGCCGGCGCTAGAGGCCACTAGCTAGCTAGCTAGCTAGCTAGCACACACACACACACACGCACGCACACACACGCACACACACGCACACACGCGCACACACGCGCACACACACACACACACACACACACACACACACACACACACACACACACACACACACACACACACACACACACACACACACACACAAGGCACCACTGCAAATTGACCCTCACTGTCCGCCCACATTTTCTTGGCAGTAGACCAGAGCGATCAGATCGCAGTGAGAGAACGGCTGGTGATGTAACGGTTCGAGAGGGCCGACCTCTCTCCGAGTTGGCGCCCGGGACCAACCTTCTATATCGGGCTCGTGTGCGCGCGTGCTTGACGCCCTGCCGTGTCTCGTTTCCACGCAGGCCTCAGCAAGGCCGAGCTGTCCAAGAAGAAGCGGGAGGAGCGGCGGAAGGAGCTGGAGGCCAAGCGGGCCGAGCGCAAGGCCGCCAAAGGTCCCCTGAAGCTGGGAGCGCGCAAGCTGGACTGAGCGGGCGCGGCCCCAGACGGACGCGGGGGTGGGGAGGCGGGTGGGCGGGTGGGGGGTGTGGGACGTGGACCACGGGAAGGGGACTCGGCGGACAAAGGCTTGACATTCCACAGAGGGCCAGAGGGGGGGGGGGGTGATCAGAAGGCTCGGCGGCTCCAGGGCTTTTACCCATGCGTTACTGTGGACCGCAGCTCCTCAGAACCCGTGGGTCCAGCTGGGAAGTGGCTGTATATATGGAGTGGTGCATCCCGTCTGGAGAGCGAGGCCAAGGAGCGGCCGTCCCTCGGATCCGCGTGACGGAACTCGGAACGTTTTGGTTCGGCTGTCGCCGAGTCAGCGACGCGAGGCCCGAGCTGGATCCGTGCATGCACCCGTGCCTCTGTGCGAGTTTCACCTCGCCACGGCGGGGGGGGGGGGGCTCTCGTGATGCGTTTACACGTGCCAGGCGGGGAGCCAACCGGAGGAGCTGTGCTTTGGACCCGCACGGCGCCGCAGGTGGGAGGCGCGGTCGGGCCGAACCCGTTTGGTCCCCTCGGGGACACTTTAACGCGGTCACGGGGGTGAAGCGGTGCCCTGAAGGTCGCTTTTACTCTTTTATTTGTGCCTTTTTTTGTTTTTGTTTTTGTTTTTTTTAACTTAACTCCACTCCACAGATCTGCTCCGTCGGATCGCATCCAGGAACTCTGAAATGTTTCCACCCCACCCCACCCCCCACCCCCCCAGCAGTCTGTGGCTTCATCCCACCCCCCCC
Organism: Karalla daura; assembly: GCA_029224185.1. NCBI lineage: Eukaryota > Metazoa > Chordata > Actinopteri > Chaetodontiformes > Leiognathidae > Karalla > Karalla daura. The sequence continues at coordinate 26,080,183 of CM055195.1, forward strand.
CCCCCCCCCCCCCCCCACCCCCCCCGGCCTCTATGTGTCCTGTGTGGGCCGGCCGGAAACAATCAGCCCGGGCACGGTCGGGCCGGCCTGAGAAGGACTGGATGCGACCTTTTGCGGAGAATCCAAATCATGTAGCATGTGAGCTATTCTAAATAAATCCGATACAAATAAATGGATGTTTATTCTCGAACGTCTGCGTCCGCGTTCCTCCTCGACTCACCGTCTGGACCGCCCCCAACGGGGCTTCAAGCCGGGCGCCCTTTCTGAGAGGTGGAAGTGGTTCCGGTGGTTGTAGGACGGAACACCCGAGGTGAGGGAAGGAAAAAGGGAGACGTTCGGGAATCCAAATGAACTCTTTATTCGGGTCACTTCGAACGTTTGGAGTCTGTACAAACCCTGTCCTCCTAGACACACCCGGAGTGACGTACGAGAGACACAGTGAGGGAGTCCGTTCCAGTCCCTGTATGTCGAGCCCCCGCCCCTGACTTCATGAGCATAGTGCAACAGTACGTATTTGGACACCACGGCTTTCGTGACATGTGACCACTATCGTTAGACGCACCCATGTACCGACCGATCAGTTTTCAAGCCTTAAACCCATAAACCTTGGCTCCGATTTCTACGTTTTGAACGGACAAATTACAAAATACAGATTCGGCAGAGCACGTGCGGTGATCCGAAAACAAAACTCCCGTCTTTGACACTAAAGCATTGGTTGTGCTTCACGTTGGCACCTTCGTTAGTGAAAATGAGTTGTGCTTCTCTGTGCCGTTTGTGTTGTTCAAAAAGTTAGAAAAATTACAAACCCCCAAGTGTCCTTGCGTCGCTACTCAAACCGAAGCAGGTCTGACGGACACAACGGAAGACGTCTCACCCGACCACAGGTAGTTGCGTGTAAAGTGAAGTGCGTGTGTGTGTGTGTGTAGTGTTAGGCTTTGCTGATGATGTGTTAATCGAGGCCTTGGACGGGCAAGCCCGGCGCCTCAGTATTTGTCCCGGTCTTCCTTCTTGCTGCCTCCAAACAGGGACCCGACCAGGGTGAACACAGCCATCACGCCCACCGTAGCGGCCCCGGCAACCAGGGCCACCTCGGCTGCCTTCTGCACCTGCGGAGCACAGACACACACACACACACACACCTTAAGTCCACGCACATTCCTCATCCTTGTTTTGATCCTGTTTGCACTGCATGATCTGGTAATCCACAGGAGCGTAAGGAAGGCTGTCAAAGAGTTTGGACGGGTACCACGGCAAGACCCCACTTATTCACAGCCATTGAGAGAGTAATGTTTTACAGGTGGAGGGGGGGGGGGGGGGACCCACTGACCTGCCGGGACTCCGCCTTTCCGTACCGCAGCTCGTTGGCAAAGTGCTCGCAGTTGCCCCTGAAGAGGCAGTAGGGCAGCTCCTGGCCCACCAGCGCGTAGGCCTCCCTCACGATGACCCGGCCCGCCCGGGGCTTGTACTTCTTGTCCAGGTCGTTGTTGACCTTCCAGTCGTCGTACCCCACCACGTCCCACAGCCCCTCCTTCTTCACCACGGCCTTGTCGGCCAGGACCGACATCATGCTGCTGGAGCCGGCGCCCGCAACCTCGGCTGGGGATGTGAACGGGAGGGTTGTGCTAAGCATCTCTCGCATTTAGTACGTTTAGCTCTCTGCGGCAATGTTCTAAGCCAGTGAATACATCTGTCAAATGTGAAGCCCTCCCCCTCAAGTGTGTTGCTTTCTCTAGGTGTTCAGTTGATCTAGAGGTCACAAAAACGTTCAGGTAAAACGAGGGACATGAGATGAGGAAGAATGTCTACAATTACTGGTTAATGGTTAATGGCTTTGACATTTATGGAGTCTGAATCGCCTCAAATGAGCTGATATGACGGTCTGATTAACTACATGTGATAGCGGAGGTGGCTGTCACGTGAGGCTGCCAGTCTTCAGTTCAACCTAAAGCTCGAGGTGGGTGGGGGACTCACAGGGCGGTGCCAAGTGAACAACGTAGCCATCTCCAACGTACACAGCCCAGTGCTGGTAGGAGCCGCGCTGGATCTCTATCAGGTCCCCGGGCTCTGGCTTCACGTCAAACTTGGATCAGAGCAAACGGAGAGAAGAAAAGAATGTGACCCCTGACATAGTACGCTAACTGCACAACCTCTGATCTGTCTGGAGTCTGACACAACCTTGCTTTAAAAAAACTGCTATGATAATTTTAAAGAATGGAGAAAAAAAGAGAGAAAGAAAAAAACAACTCAGACACAGGCTGTAAAAGTTGCTTCTGAAACACCCTTTCACTTTCTACTTCAGTTTCAGTTTCCTGGATGCAGAGTGATTTCCTCACCAGTGTGGGAGCCATGTAGATGTCAGCCTCTCCTGGACCGGTCTCTGGGACAGGCCGATCACGAACCAGATGTGTGGAAACTCCTGGCGATCCGACAAGAGCACAGTCGGAGGGGGACGCTCCTTCTGTGTGCGTGCGCGCGCTTCGAATAGAGATGAAAGATGATGAGAGAGCGGCGGACACGGACTTCTGAGAGACTGGGCGCGCACGTTTCGGCCCGATCGGCTGTTCACGCTGTCAACGACACCCAGTGTGTTCAGTGTTGGCCCAGTCGGCTCGCGTCAGCCCTGTGCAACAGGTCCGGAGTCCTGCGGGACGAGCGGCGTCAGACGGAAAGCGAAAGCAGCGGCGTCCTAAAAATAACCCGTCGTCGCCTCGACACAAAGGGAGCGCGCAAACTTGTACGACGGGTGATCAAAGACTTACATAACACATAAATCACGTATCTCGTTGTGAGCTTCGTAAGGATGGTATTGGTAGATAACCCGGCTGTGAGTTATCCTGCATACGTCCCCCATTTGTGAGGGGGGGGGGGCGTTTTGTTGCCTCTCTTCAGGTTCGAACTTCGGACTGCGTTGATGGAAATGGATTTACGACCGCGGCTATCTCAGATGAATGCCCTCATTATTAAGACCTCAACAGTCGGCCTGGCTAGAGCACAGATCCGTCCGCTCCACGTTAAACGTCACCTTTTAAGCTTTGACCACACGATACAGCCCACGAAACGTCAACGCGGCAGACCGATCGCGGTGAGATTAGCCCGAGCTGGTCTGTGTTTACATCATCCACATCCACCGCGCGGCCGCTTTCGCGGCTGCCGGACAGCGGGCCTCGGGAAAGCTCTCAGTCCGTGGAACGGAGACGTGTCGGGACAGCCCGTCCTCCTACCTTCAGACGGCCTGGGTCCCGGACGGGCTTCTTCTGGCTCAGGTATGCCGCCAAACACCACAGCACCCGGGCTCTGCTCCGAGATCAGCTGATCGTTGCTCTTTAAAGCCGACGACCTTCAAAATAAAAGCCCAGAGCAAACGGCGGAACGCCCCCCCCCCACCCACCACGTCATACACTCATTGCAATACACACCAGGCGAGGCAAAGGCATTTGTTTAATGTAAACATACCAAATATAATAGTAGAACAGTAGCTATAGTAATCATATTGTCGTGAATAGCAATAATAATCAACCATAAGAATCAGAACGATTATTATTTGATCACAGTTATTATTATTGTATAATAATAATAATGCCAAAATTGTATAATGATGTGAAATGATGCATATTTTATCCAGTCACTCTATGAAAGGTGTGTTTTGCCAACGCTGGTGATCCTTCCCAAGGGATCAATAAAATTGTCTATCTCGAATCGAATTAGGAATTCAGATCCATATTCTGGAGTACCATAAGAATCATGTTTCTGGACTATAGGCTTAGATGAATGAATCTCCCTGTTTGTGGGATTTATAAAGTAATCTGATCTCATCTAGATTTTCTGGATTCTGGCATTTAGATAAATCTCATGATTTTGCTTTGGGGATTTGGATCAAATATTTTGGAATATGGTAAGGAGAATGTACAACCACACACCCTTATTCTCGTCAGTAATACCATTACTGCCACCATGATTCTGTTTGCACAGAAACGGATAACATTCACTAGACAGCCAGGCCTGGGATTTCTTCAAAAACTGGTGCAGGTGACTAAATATATGAAAACTACTCATTTTAGCCCAGATCACCACAACATACGCTCATCCGGCGCAGAAACCAATGTGTTGTTTTTGTTGTTGTTTTCTTGTTTGTTTGTTTTTTCTTCATGGTCATGGATTGCCTTGACTAAGTGCTTAATCAAATTAAATATATTGGCTGATATATATCAGCCAGACACCAACCCTGATCTCCCCAACCCAGTAGCACCAAGAGGTCTGATATATGAGATATGAGATATGTTCTGTCCCACATCCCAAGGAACTTCAAAGGGACATTTACCATTGTCACAGATGAGGGAAATTAATGGATCACCTTCAACTCCAATCTTTCCCATTAAAAAAAACACTATATACATTAATTCCAAGTGAGTGAACCTGAGTGGTCCCAGCTGAGAAAACAAACCTTAACATTTCTCCAATTAGACACCCAGGCAGGCAACTCATCAATAACTGATAAATTAATAAATACTTTTAAAAATAAAGATAAGTAAAATTATGCAAAGATTCAGGAGCAAAATGCAGCACACACACAAAACACATGAAACCAAGTCAGACATATAGTTGATGTCTCTCAAGTCAAGTCCGGTTGCTGGGAAAAACAGGCTCATAGTGTTGAAGAAGCTCAGTTGTTTTTTTTATTGTTCACCATATGTAGAGAATCAGGTAAAAAAGCTCAATTCACTGTTAAAGATGGGGAATCGTGGTACAGAACTGGAAGATATTTGCTCATGGATAAAGAATTTAGCATATAAAGAACAGCATACTCAAGAGCCTTATTATCATTTTCATAATTACATGTAAAGTCCTTAAGAGTGAGGGAATAAACAAAATTATAGGGAATAGACGAATGAGGCTCCAAGTCTTTCCAAATCGTACCCTACAAAAAAGTTGCACTTTTTTGTAGGGTATCAAACAGTCTCCTATCCAGGCTTACAGGCGGGGAATGACTAGGTCCCTTCGGGGCCCGCTAGGTGTCGCCATGACGTCGCCTGCCCGCCCCGGTTTGTCCTGGACCGGGGACGAAGAAGTCGGCGCTTCCGTCTCTCCGGAGCTGCTCTCGCTCGATGTCTTTTCGTCCCGAACCCAGGCCGAGGAAACGAGCCAGAGCTGAGCTAAAGCCGCCGCGCTCGCTCCGGTCGAAGAGGCGGGTTTCGAGGCGACGCTTTGATGCTGAAGGAGCGAGCCATGTCCGTGGCGTTTGACGGGAGCCCGCTGAAAGCGATGCAGAGCTCACACACTCCCAGCCCGCACGCAGCCCTGAGGTGAGAGCCAGCACCCAGATCCCTCACCCGGTCTGTCACCCTGCCCTCACGCCTCACCCACCTATTCAGCACAGATGGAACAGAAAGTCACTGGATCGCTGTTCGCAGTCTGTAGATCCACAATGTGCTTATCACTGGGTAAAGGACAGACTTACATGGAGCTCTCGCACAGTTCAAACTGACGTCCACGTCACTTCATACCCATCACTAAGTTTCACCTTGTTTATATACTGCTCTCATATCATTTATCTTGTTTTATTATCACTCTTGCCTTTAACTGAACTGAAAAAAAGATGAGAGGAAATCTATTGTTTGTACTGCAGTACCCAGCAAATCCAAATCTACAGAACTATTTCTTTGTATTTGTGATCACCTACATGTTGTTTAGATGTGTTTCCAACACTCATGTCCTTTGATGATGCTTAGATAATCTTCATGCGCATGTTTTTAAGCTACACACTTGGGTGCAATCCCGTTTTGTATTTAAACAATAGAAACCGCGAATAACTGGACACTGGTGCCAATCTGGATCATTGAAACGTAACCCTAACCCCTCGCCTCAACCCCCTAGTGTGTCATCACGGTGACAGGACGATGCCCTTGTCTCTCCCCCAGCGCCCAGGAACTGTCTCAGGAGATCAAGTCCTTCATCAGCGGCGTCGACAGCGCGCAGGGCCGCAAGCTCAGTGTCCGGGAGCACGCCCGCTGCGCCGTGCGCCTGCTGCGCTCCGTGCCGGCGTGCCGGGGCGCCGTGCTGGAACACCTGAGGGGCGTCTACGATGAGCACGTCTCGGCCTTCCTGCTCAACCTGGAGACGGAGGGGGACAGCGGCTCCAGGGCCAGCACCAACCTGGAGGACATCATCCAGGTGCGACGGCGCAACGAGGAACACGGAGGAGCTGTTGTCTCCCCCTGAAAATCGACCTCACTACGCCACTTTTCATTGACCAACCTTTGTGATTATCTCTATGAAAAAAGGCTGTATTTGGGTTTTTGCCAGGCTTTAGGAGTAGGAGAGCTTTCAACCAGAAGGTTGCCGGTTCAAATCCCCAAGCGGGCAATAAATCTGGGTGGGCTCACCACCACTCTGTCCACCGTCACCACATCCCCTTAGAATTAGATGGATCAAATGCAGTGAACGAATATCATAGCACACTCTCTGACTAACTCAGAGACACCTATGAAAGTAAATATGCTAGACGTGAGCAACACACCTGGGATGTCCCTGTGTTAATGTGTTTCACTTTGTTGCACTCAGGAGGTTCACGGGGTGCTGTCAGAGTTCATCCGTCTCAACCCCCGGGCCTGGGCCCCCCTGGTGTCGGCCTGGGCCGTGGACCTGCTGGGCCAGCTGAGCAGCAAGCACGCGGGCCGCAGGGTGGCCCCCCACTCCTCCAGCCTCAACGAGCTGCTCCAGCTGTGGATGTCCTGCGCCGCCACGCGCTCCCTCATGGAGGCCTACTCCCAGTGTCTGGCCGCCATGCTGGCCTGGTGCCCCGACGCCTGCGTGGACGCGCTGCTGGACACCTCGGTGCAGCACTCCCCGCATTTTGACTGGGTGGTGGCACACATCGGCTCCGCCTTCCCCGGCACCATCATCAGCCGAGTGCTGGCCTGCGGCCTCAAGGATTTCTGTTCCCACGGCGCCAAGGACCAGGGCTTGATGGTGATGGGGGTGGAAAAGGGCAGCCGGGTGCCCAAGATCGGCTCAGTGGTGGGGATCCTGGGCCACCTGGCGGCGCACCACTCGGACAGCATCCGGAAGGAGCTGCTCCAGATGTTCCAGGAAAGCCTGACTCCGTCTAGTCCGCTGTCCCCCACCTCGTCCTCGACGTCCTGGGAGAGCTCGCCCCAGCTCCGCCGGGCCGCCGTGCCCTTCCTGCTGCAGCTGGCGGCCATGTCCCCCAACCTGTTTGGCGCTGTGTCCGCCGAGCTGGTGGAGCTGCTGCGCCCTCCCATCCTGCTGCACCTCCAGGCCCTGCTGCAGCCCTTCCCCAGGGAGGAGCTGGACAACATGCTGGGCCTGGCGGTCCACCTCATCAGCCAGAGCCCGTCAGGAGGTGCCCGGGTCCTCCGCTTCCTGGCCGACACGGCCACGCCGGCCTCGGTCATCATCTCCGGGCCCACGCCCTCGCCCCACGACGGAGTCCGAGAAGGCTGCGACCGCCTCCTCCAGATGCTGCTCCTCCACCTCCACAAACTGGTGTTCAACCGCTCGGACGGAGCCGAGGGCGGCCCCCACCTGTCCGGCCCGTCCCAGCCCCAGCGGGTCATCCCCTTCCTGGAGGAGCTGCAGCAGCACATCGGCGAGCTGTGCGCCGAGACGCTGCGCCTGGAGAGGAAGCGCCACCTGTGGCTGCACCAGCTGCTCTGCCTGCTCTCGGTGTACGGCGGGGCCAGCGTGGCCACCGAGGCCTTCTGCCAGCTCCTCACCCAGGCCCGCAACCCGGAGGAGCTGGCCCTGGCCTGGCAGCTGCACGCCATGCTGTCCTCCTGCATGGCGGGCCTCATCCCGGCCGCCGTGGCGCGCTGCGTGGCCCAGATCCACACGCACACCCTGGGGCCGCGGCAGCTGCGCCAGCTGCTGCTGAACCTGGCCACCGCCATCCAGAGCCAGGACGAGGAGAGGAGGGGCGCCCAGTCCTCCATGGCGGCGCAGGTGGGCTGGGCCGTGTCGGGCCACCTGCACGACTTCGGCCCGCTGCTGCTGCACGGCGACCCGGCCGCGTCGCACGCCGCCGCCCGGCTGCTGGCCCGCAGCCCGCTGCCCCGCGCCGCCCCGCCCGCCCACCTGCTGCTGCTGTGCCGCGCCGCCGTGGCCCACTTCTTCCTGGCGCTGCGGCGGCGGGGCGAGGGCGGCAAGGTGGGGCGGGACGGGGGCCAGGCGGGCGAGGCGGTGGGCGGCTCGGCGCAGCTGCTGGCGCGGCTGGCCGCCTACTCCCCGCTCACGCTCAAGGCGGCGCTGCAGCAGCTGGTGGAGGGCGCGCTGCACAAGGGCAACGCCGACCTGTTCGGGGGCCGCATCGCCGACATGTCGGGCGCGCCCGTGGCCTCCCCGGCCGCCTGCCCCGACCTCGGGGCCTCGCTGCTGGACGTCAACTGTCGCTTCGGCACCACCGTCAACTTCTCCGGCAGCGTGTGGTCCGTGTTTCACGCCGGGGTGATCGGCAAGGGACTGAAGGTCCGCACCGCCGCCAAGCAGACCGACCCCTCGGGGGTCATCCAGGTAATGCCGGCCCTACAACACTGCGTTTTCAGCCACTTCCGCAGTGGGAGACAGAGTGTCCAAAGTGGGCGTGAAATCTGCAGATCCTCAGATCAGTCAATAAGGTGGTAATCTGGGCTGTTTGAAGACAGTCGGTCTCTTCTATTCCTGTCAAGACAAGATGAAACGTGAAACAGTCTTTTCTTTTAGCCTTAGCTCGTGGAGGTGGTGTCGTAGCATAGTCAATAACCACTAGAGAGCTAAAAAACACTATCAACATTGTCAAAGCTCATTGAATTCTATACAAAGTCCGTGAATGCACATTTCATCGTCCTCAGTGTGTTGGTCAGAGATGCGGAATGTCTTTCTGTACTGCGTAACAGACTGAGACCTTACTGTCTCTCCCCTCCGTAGAACATCCAGACGCTCCTGGCCGTCATCGTCCAGTGCTGCAGCTCCTCCGGCCTCAGTGGCTCCCTCAACGGCTCCCGGGCGGCGCCCGACCCCGACGAGCCGCCGCCCATCAACGCCGAGGCGGCCAAGGTGGTGGCGGTCACGCTGGTGGAGAACGTGTGCCCGGACGTGTCCAACAGCGAGCTGTCGTGGCCGCCCGAGGAGCACGCCCGCACCACGGTGGAGCGCGACATCCACATCCGGCGCTGCTTCGAGGCCCACCCCGTGCTCTTCCCCCTGCTGCAGGTGGTGGCGGCCGGCCGGCCGGCGCTCTGCTACTGCTCGGCCGTGCTGCGCGGCCTCCTGGCCACCCTGCTGGCCCACTGGGAGGCGTCGCGGGAGGCGCTGTCGGCAGACTCGCCCTGGCACCTGCAGGCCTCCTGCCTGCTGGTGTCCTGCATGGGCGAGGGCCAGCTGCTGCCGCCGGTGCTGGCCAACGTCCACGAAACCTTCGCGCACCTGACGCCGTTCGAGGTGCGGCTGCTGCTCCTGGCCGTGTGGGAGTACGTCCGGGCCAACGGGCCCATGCCCCAGAAGTTCGCCTTCAACTCGGAGAAGGGCCTGTTCTGCAGGGATTTCTCGCGGGACGGCGACGTGGCGCGGTACGTGGCGCCCATCCACAGCGTGCTGCACAAAAACATCGACCGGCTGGGACACCTGTGCTGGAGGTTCCAACTCTGAGCGAGCTGCGAGGGAGGGACGGCTGACCAAAATGAGAGACCCGACCAGACGGGGGGCCGTGTTACACTGCTCCGGGAGATGACTGCAAAGTTGCCATCACTGTACTTCAGTTTCATGCAAGTGTAGCCGTGTTCATTTGGCTGTGTGTTCGCGTGCAGACCTTTTGTACCATCATTTTTAGACTTGACGCATTTCTAACCGTGTGTCGTGCCAGGAAAGAGGAGTGGCAAGCATGTATTATGTTAATACAGAATTTGCGCCACGCAGGCCCCAATGTGTCATTTCAGTTAGAGAACGCGACTGTGTTCAAATTCATTTGTAGATTATTTTGTATGTTTTAAGGTTGTTCACCCTCTAAATTTGTGGCTACAGACGTGCCAGTCAGCTGTTGTTCAAATTGTGCAAACTGTCTTTTTCAACCACTTTGCAAAATAAATCTTTCATCTGGACCGCGAGCGTCTCGTGAACTGGGTGTGCGGGCTGAAATGTGCAGGCTGTTGGTGATCAAAGTCATATGCCTTAGCTGGCAAATCCTCTTAAGCCGGGGGTTTAAACTTCTTTAGTTTGTCATTCATGAATACTCTGAACTAAACTGCAGAGAAGTCCAGTCATTATCTTACTCAGGTTGTACCCAGTGGTGTCCATTGGTGCCTATCTCCAGCTCACGTTGGGCAGAAGCGGGACGTGCACACACACTAACTAGGGTGAAATGTAGAGTCCTCACTCAATCTGACCACGCGCCTTTAGGCCAGTCAGAGGATCTGAAAGTACTCTTAGGGGTGAGTGTCCCCAGCGACCTGCTTGCTGGCCCCAGCGGACATCCACAACTGTGTACAATGCCAGGAGGGTGATCCGGGAGTGAACGAATGGACGAGAAATGATAATTGATTACAAAGAGGTAACCACTGATCGACGTTGCCACTAAAATGTGGTGTCACGGGGCGTTGATGGTGATTTAAATGCGATCAAAGTCTTATGCTCTGCACAATCATCAAATCCTGTGAGCCGGTGGTTTTCAACCTCCTTTGTTTGCCATGCATCATCACTAGGAGCCGGATTACGGGGAAGTGGTTCTTCCTCATTTTGGGACTATTATTTGACTGTTATCTTTTTGCAGGCCGGCAACCGTGATACCAAATATTGACCTTGTGAGGCCTGGGGCTGAATTCCTTTCACACATTTGCATGCGTAGTTAGTGCCGGGCTGCAGCGTCGGGACTGCAGCACGTTGAACGCCGGTTCCCCGTTGCTTGGAAATCAATCCCAGTGTCAAGTGTGTGCGCGTGCGCGCGCGCGCGCTTACGTACGCGCGTGGGGATGACGTGTCCACGTCTGAGAGGACTGCACATCCTCTACCTTTACACGTCAGTCTTATTGAAACGGATAAGAACACGATTGAGAATAAAAAACACCAATGTCTTGTGAATAAATATATATATATATATAAAAATACGCGCGCATGAGGCCAGAGAAACGCGCCTAAATATTCTATCTGTTTGTGGGGAATCTTACTTTTTAAGGATCTTTGTTGCGGAGTGAAATGGGCGGAGTCTGACGGCGGTACGATCAAGATGGCCGCCCTCACTGAAAGGTAAGACAAAGCGGTTCCGCTGCTCTCATCGCCCATTTACTTCGCAATTCCTTAGATTTTCTGTCAGAGAGCCGGGGGATCCGCATTATCAGCGTGGCTACACTCGCTGTAAGGCTTGGAACGCGTCTCCTGTGTCCGGGCTGCTGGAGGGGGGGCGGACAGAGACAGGAGAAGTGGAGATGTCTCACCCTCCTCCTCCTCCTCCTGAATTGAATTAGCGGCTTGTCAGCAAGGTTAGCGTGACAGCCTGATCCACAGAGGTACTTAATGGCAACAGTGCTGCCGGCCCGTAGCGTGGCCTGCTGCCCCGGGGCTCTCACTTTAGCGTTTAGCCCCCCCATTTCCTGACTGCTTATCTCCGGCTCCGCATTCGGAGACTAGCCTTTAGCCGCGGCTAACGCGCCCGCCTGCTCTGAGATGAAGGAGAAGGCTGCTGGGCGTTCGATTATGCCCTCCTCCGGCCTCACGTCAAGCTCGACTCCCCGTCGGCAGCAGTCGCAATGAAGCCTCTGCGGGCCGCCTCACGCGCGGCCTCCGAAATCTGCGATTGAACAGGCCTGAACAGCGAATGTATGAGAGGGGGGTGAAGCAGGATGAGGAAATGGCTCAGTCCCGGTGACATTTGGAGGCTGCGCTTCACTGGGGGGGGGGCAAGGTTACCACGAAAGGAGGTTCAAAGGTCTCCCCTGTGTGTGTGTGTGTGTGTTACCCCGTGGACACAAGGGCTGAGGCAGGGGCTTCTTGCACAATTACTGAGCTACTGATCAACCTGATGTAATCCGCTCCATACAGCCACTTCTATCTATGAATATCTACACACCCTGGACAGGTCTCCAGCCCGTCCGAGAACACACACACACACACAGTCACGTCTCACCAGCACCTGTGAGAGGTGACCGGCGTGTTTTCTGGCGTGCACGCGCTGCCCCTGACAGAATCATGAGTACACGCGTCTCATATGGCGGGTGTCTCCGTGCCCCTGCCTGCAGGATGGTGCCGCTCTTGGTGCTGTGGCTGGCCGTGGCCCTCGGAGAGACATGGGCCGTGGACAGGGGCAACTTCAAGACCTGCGACCAGAGTGCCTTCTGCAAGTGAGTGCAAGATCGCAAAAAGACAACGACCGCCGCTATGGAACGTGCGCGGCTACAGATGGGGCACCTCTCTGATTGACTCGCTTTTCTCCTGCTTGCGAACAGGCGTCAGCGGGCCCTGAAGCCCAGCGAGTCTCCCTATCGGGCCCTGCTGGAAACCATGGAGCTGACAAACTCTAGACTCACCCTGCAGCTCATCAATGACAACAATAAGGTACGGCCATGCAGAGGACGTCCGCCCGTGCGGGCGACGCTGAGATTTCCCTTCTTTGCCCTGTCAAAACCAAGCGCCTTGCTGGAGTCGGCCATTTGTTAAGGAGATGACGAACTTCCTGTAGCCTTGGCCTGCCACCCCCCCCCCCCCTCCCTCACACTCATTGCCCACCACCGGGCGTTTGTCCCTCAGGTGCGTCTGCTGCTGGAGCTCTACCGTCTCCAGGGCAACATGACGAGGGTGAAGATCAACGAGCTGAAGCCGCTGAAGCCCCGCTACGAGGTCCCAGACGTGCTCATCAGGGAGCCGCCTACCGAGCCGTAAGTCTCCAAGGTGGTGGTGGTGGGGGGGGGGGGCGTGATGTGATGCGGGCGCCCGCCGGTTTTGACGCAGCACGAGGCGATGCTGAGAAGTCAGAACTGGTCTCGCCCCTCGGCTCTGGACCGCGAAGCCTTCGTCTGACCTGCTCTCCTCTCTCCTCCCCCCCCCCCCCCCCCCCCCCTTCTTCCCTCAGCCTGTCTCTGCTGTCTCAGGACGAGAACGGCGTGGTGCTGTCCCTGGGGGCCGAGTCCCAGCGGGTGATCGTCAGCGCCCGGCCCTTCCGCCTGGACATCATGGAGGGGCGGGACGTGCTCATGTCGCTCAACTCGCGCGGCCTGCTGGCCTTCGAGCACCTGAGGATGCGCAAGGACACGTGAGAGCCGAGCGCGCGCACGCACGCACACGCGCACACACACACGCGCGCCGTCACCACGTGGATGATTTCTGTTTTTGTTTCCCATGAAATGGTTTGTTTTCTGAGTATTTGTCTCTGACTGGTTGTTCTGTCCTCTTCTCCCTATCATCCTAGTTTCTCCTATAAAGTAACTAGCACAGTGGCTAGCGTGTGGGATAATATCAAGAGGGTATTCTCTAGGTAAAGACCCTTAAGATTTGTAAGTGTGTATTCTGTTCCTTGTGCTAATGCTGCCAGTAGTGACCAGGTGTAGGGCCTCCCATCACACCCAGCACCAAGTGTCCAGCCTGATGAGTACATGTGACCGGGGGATGAGGGTTTGTGGGGGGGGGTGTCTGTGTGCATGTCTGTGTTTAATTGAATTCAGAGTCGGGGGGTGGGCCCAGTCCCCCCCCCCCCCCCCCCCCCCC